>CAHIKZ030004787.1:3552500-3627500 GCA_903632075.3 Acanthosepion pharaonis
GAACTAAATCATTATTCCTAAACCAAAGAACTGTGAAAGGCAAGTTTCATTTTCCACCACTTCCCATAACTCCCTCCCATAAACATTGGTTCGAGTATCGGCTTCTGGCCCGTTTTGGAATTACATGACCTACCTCCTCTCTCTCTCTCCCCCACTCTCTCTCTCTCTCTCTCGCTCTCTCTGCGAATTTTCTTCAAGAATTCTTATGACGCAATAATGCGGCCGCTCTGATTGTGGCTCGATTTTCGAAACATGGTAGAATAATTTACAAACCACCAACTGTTACTTAATCCATGAATTAACAAATTGCCGAATTAACACTTAATTAATTCGATTACTCGAATTAACAAAATTTTATTTTGGCGACGTTTATTACTCTGCCAAGAAATAAGTGTAAAATACACGTGTTAGGAAATAACTCTTTCTTTGTCTACGTAGACATCTCCACATATCTTTATATACAGGATGGACCAAAAGTAGATTTACAGTTGTTTCATATTTGTCCCAAATTTTAGATCTAATTTGTCCAAATCATAATTCCAAACCAGTATTCCGTCCCCCCATTATGATTTGGCAGTAAGGGACTACATTAACCAAACCTTTCTACAGAGTTGGTTCGGAAGAATAGACAGCATCGAATGACCACCAGATTCACCTGACCAATGGATTTCTTAGGGTGTAGTAAAGAACAAGGTTTATGACAGAAATCCCCACACAGTGTACGAATTAAAAGAGGACATCCCAGATGTATTGGTTGAAATTGATGCAAATCGGGATTAATGTCGTGTTGTGTGTCATAGAGTTCTGGAGACGTTTGAGGAATATTGCAATGGCGGAGGATATTTTGAACACTTAAAAGATTAAACTGTGCTAAAAAAAATGTAAGTAAAGTGTTAAAAAGTTTTGAATAAATAAGATTGTAACAAATTAAATATAATAAAGTGTTTTTAAAAATGTAAAGTGCATACCTACTAAGCCTAGTTTTGGCCCACCCTGTACATATTCGTAACATCAATTTCAAAATACTTTCTTGCATGTAAATGGACTTTTCTTACGTATTTTCTCAGCTGACATGAAGTGAAAACACTATACTGAATCCATTGTTAGGTCAGCTGCTAAGAAAGTTGGTTCACTGTGTTGTGCATATCAATTTTTCTCTCCAGAATCGATCTTACATATCTTTAAGTCTACCATTCGTTCAAGCTTAAAATATTGCTGTCACATATAGTCCAGTGCCCTGCTATTTACCTTGATCTCCTTGATAAGATTCAAAGAAGAATCAGCAATATTATTGGTCCAGATCTGGCGACTCGGCTTCGATCATTTTCCCACTGACGTAGGGTTGCCTCTCTGTGCCTTTTCTATAAATACTTTCACAGGTAATTGTTCAGATGAGTTCTTCGCTATGCTACCTAGACTTATTAAATTTCAGCGCACTACTTAACTGGCGTCGAGGTCTAATCAATTTACAGTTGAGCTGGCGAGATGTAACCCTAAAATCTATGCTAACAGTTATCTTTTCCCGCCATTCTCGCTCGTAGAACTCTCTTCCGACCCCATGCTTTACATCAACTTTAATCTGCAAAAATTTTAATGAAATGGCAATCGCTATCTCCTGTCCTCCCGATTACTATTTCCTCTTCCCGCTCATTTTAATGTTTCTCTTTCTAATTCTTTCACACCCTGTAACCCTTTGTGTCTTAATGGCTATACTGCCTTCCATGGAGTGATACCGATTAAAAAAATACGCTTTTAATATTTTTTATGCTCTTTTTGTGACATTCTTAATATCAGATAATATCTTAGTCTTGCCAATGTTTTCAATCTCTTTTTTAATTGTTCTATGATCTTTGTTAAACTTGTTCGCAATTTCAAACGTTGTGCTCCTGCCACTCAATAATTTGACTATATATCATTTGGGCTTATATCTTTCTAATGATCCATGTCAATTTTTATATATCTTAAATTAAACATATATATCAATATATTTAGACTATTATATATTTACATATAATATGGTGAAAAACTGTTTAGTTTCTCACACAATTATTTAACGGCATATAAGGCGCACTTTGTTTTTACTAAAACTATCTTTTAAAATTCACCTGCGTCTTATATGCCATATGTAGGTTTAAAATTCGCGATAGTCGGCTGAAATTAGCTACCTGGCAACTCTTAGCTTAGACTTAAACAGGAAGAAGTAATGCCTGATCACGTCCTTACACTTACAGGAAGAATAAAAGGACCCAGTATTGCACAAATCTGCGAAAAGGTGAAGGAAGATTGGTATATTATACCAGAAATTGTGAAATCTTTTAAAAAGTGTGGCATTAGCAATGCTTTCAAGTCTCAATGGAGCAGAAGATGACGCATTATTTAACGACCATGATATTGAAAATGAGTATCAGTTTTGATAAGGAAAAACGACGAATTTTAATGGATTTGAAGATGAATAAAATTTTAATGGTAACTGTACTGTTTTGCTCATTTGTAATAATTGCTTGATTTTTATTTTGTTTTCTTACCTTTCGATATAATAAAGTTTTATAGGCTCGTGTTCTTTTTTTACTATTATTTTTCATTTAATTGTAATCATGGCTTGTTTAACTAAAATAATACCTTATAAATATAGCCTAGGCTGTATCATTTACTAATAATTTTACTAATTGCTAATTTTTTCTTGATTTTCCCTGCTGAGATTGGGGTGCGTCTTATACACCCGTGCATTTTATATTCTGTAAAATACGGTAATTGTAAACTATTTAAAACAGATATTAGAAAATAAAATCCACTTTATATTTATTATTTGAATATAAGTATCTCGTAAAAATTTACTATTGGTTCAGATCAGAATAGTCAATTTCTTCCTCTATTATTTATCTTTACAATATTTTTAACAACAATAATAATAAAAAATGTAGTCATATAATTGATGATAATTTTATACTTTTATTATTTTCTTATTTATTGTTTGGTTTCTAAAGTACTACTACTACTAATAATGATAATAAGTCGTACATTTGATGACGAACTCTTTACTCCGACATCCAGTATGAAATATATATATGTGTTTATGCGTGTATGTTTCTATGTGCGTATCCCTGATGTTCGCTCCTTGTCGTAATGGAGGGGCTTGCGTCGTCCAGTAACGCTAAGAGCGATACCGTTGTGCGTTCTAAACTCCTGTTAGGGCCATACTTGGCGGCAAGGTTGAAGACGAGTGCCCAGACTAAGCGCGTTCAGCCCCAAAGACCCTAACGATGGTTCAAGAGGATGATGATTACAACAGATCTCAACGGTTGAACTAGCGGATGAAGAGGGCTACACATGATGAACATGTCACAGAAGGCACCACTCGAAATTATAGCAGTGTCAGAGGCAGTCCGTTGCAGTTTCATAACTGGATTCTGCATGTCTCATTCTATATGTGCTGCAGAGGAAGGTCATGAAATCATGTGTGTGGGTCACTTCAGGACAACTTGAGGTCCACCTTAAACAAATTCACGCCATAGGCACTTTCTTCTACTCTGATTATCTTTCACCTTAAACCAACCCTTAGAAAGCCAAATGGTTGTAGAGAATGGGTGATGGGAGCAGATTTTGGTTAAAATAGAAGCTTCTAGTCCTGAACTTGCACGTTGGTGGCGAATTTAGTCATCAACGCCATCATCATAAAGGAAGCGATCAGCAAAGTATCAATTAAACTCTTGGATACGAGATAAAGACGACGATGACGATATTTCTTGATATTTCTACAATGCCGATTGGTTAATAATAGATTGATTATGGATCCATTAACTTGAATAATATCGTCTAAAATTGTTTAATAGGAGTTTTTGAATGTATTAATTAAGAGCAATGATTAAAATAGATTTTTTCTATTTGCTGTTATGAGGGTAAAATAATATCAATTCACGTTGCGTAAGCCACCAGATAATGGGTGAGCTATGGAAGAAAGGATTATTCCCAGGTTGTTATTCCCCATTATCAATGATATAATAAAACCTTATTTCACGGACGGAACGGAATAGCATGCCTTGTTCTAAGACAAGAGTTTTATACCGCTAAATCATACACAAAATTATATATACATATTTACACGTGTCTCACACAGAGAAACTACAACACATGTTTACACAACAAGCAGTGTGAAAAGATACAAAAAGATAGGGTCTTATTTGTAATAATTCCCAACGAGAATTGGGCTTGCCAGAGATTCTTCTGTGTTCCTGGAGAAGTCATATTTAGGATTCCAGATTCGAGTGAGGTGGAGTTATTTGCTAGTTCACTAGCGATGACATATTCACCTTACACAAAGACATGGCGAGCCATGGGTTTTCCTAAATTGAGGACTGCGAGCCGGAAATAGTTTTTGTATCTGGTGAAGAGATATTTCCATAAGAAAACGGCGTCATGAGCTTGTAAGCTGCACCACGTGGCGGCTAACTGGCCCGCGCAGAAGCCCGAGCAGAACTAACAACTCGTGTGTCTTGACTCCAGGCGGTTAACTGACTGACTAGCCACTTTCGTCACTCTATGAAGTGACGTTACTAAAGGGCCATCATGTGAGCCACGTGACTTGATCTCGCCTTTTGTATCCCTACACAAAATACAAGGCCCAAGGGACGTTCAAGGTAGAGAGTTACTGAGTGAGTGAGCTTGTTGTAAGAGAGGGAGGAAGGAGTAGGAAAGAAATGCACATTAGGACGACGTATAAGATAGATATCGGTTGACCATGGACTTGAAGAGACCAAGATTGTAGTGATCAGGGATAAAAATCTACTTGGGTGTCTGCTCCACAAAGCAACAGTTCTGGGGAAGAGAATCTGGGATGAAGTTGCTCTTTATCAAAGGAACACGGATGTAATGGTGATGGTTTGTCACCTTAAACATGGCACGGTGAATCCCAGCTGTGAAGGTCTGAGCTGGTGGAACTAAGGAATGTACATCTGCCATAGTAACAGCGAGCATAGTAAGAATGTAAACATCTGCCATCGTAAGAGCGATAGAATAGTGAGAGGCTAGAAACGTTTTGTCTGTGAGTAAGAGTCACAGTGTAGAGAATAATTCATTACCCACAAGGTCGCGTCATCGCTTTTGAACTCTGTCGAGGCTGGGTAGTGAGGATAAAGCAGTACCTGCTCAGATATTCCATCAGCGGGTTCAGAAAATTTGATCCCTTTGAAAATCGCAAAACAAATTCGGATTCTTCACAAGCAAATACCAAGACTGATTCGACGAGAACAAGCACAGAATCTAGGAAATCATCTTTCAAATGGGATTCGTCCACCGAACACACCTCGCTCATGTATCCCGCCCGATAAAAAGAAAAAGAAAAGAAGAAGCCCTCTGCTTCAAGTTATTCTTCACTTTTCAACGAAATCCACCCGGCTTACCAGGCTCAAACCGTGCCTACGCAGGGCGAACGGTTCAACAGTATATACCATCAATGATCCCAGTTTAAGCCGTTGGCATGAACACTTCCACACGTTCGTCAACACCAACCTTGTAGTCTGGGAAACTGCAATTTATCGCCTCCAACAATTACCAGTTAAGCTTCAACTAGACATAGCATCGGTGTTGTATGCCAGCGCCATCTGTACTTTCTCGTAGACTTCTAAGAGTGTTGCCAGCGCGCCATTCTTAGTGCGTTGTGCTGATAAACACAGAATATCTCAAGAGTGCCAAAGTCTGCATCGAAACGTATCAAGATTGAACATTCATTGATTTCTGAAGATCCAACTATTTGCTAAACTGGCCACCAGTCAAACACAAGAACAGCACAAGAAATACAGGATTTAAGTAAAAAGGACCCTCGTCTCCTGTGATATTGGCCACTGCGAGGTTTAACAGCGGCCGCTAATAGGCCGCACAGTGATACAAGTTGCTTCAGGCAACTGCTCTCAATGACTCAATCCGTACACAGGAGCAGAGGAGAGAAGGTATTTGGCGTCCTTTCCAGCTATCAACCTCGTCCTTGTAACCAACATGAAAGTACATGCTTATCTTGAGCAGGTCTTGCAAATTACATGTGAGCTTGTGGCAGATATGAAATCTACCTGAATTCTCGTTTGAAAAACAAAGCCATGCGTGTGTGTGTGTGTGTGTGTGCGCGCGCGCGTGTGAATAATATTTCTGCATTGTCTTTTTACAAGATATATTTTTAGTTACATCTGAATTTTTACACACATACGCACACACACACACACACAAACACACACACACACACACATATATATATATATATATATAATTGACCTTCTAAATTGGTTACTAAACAAGGCTATAGGGCCTTGTCCGTCGTACTATTTACTCATAGGTGGAAGGGGAAGAAGAGATGGGTTCGTACTTTTCCCAAGGGTATTTACACGTAAATGTATGTAACGAACAATGTGGATGTGTGGTGGATGTCCGGTAGGTAGCTGCTCGGGATGAGAAATCGGAGTGTCGATTTCGAATTCCAGTCGAGTTCGTCAGATTCATTTACAGGCAAATACCTCTGGCAAAGGTGGTATAAATCCATCTCTTCCCCTAGCTATGGATTCAATAATAGGACAGACTTGACACTCAAACCTTGGCTGGCAACCACTCTAGAAAGAAAACTCTATAGACAAAAACCGAGGCGGGTTGTTTGGACACCATGTGGCGCACTGTGTACTACGTTTCTCTGTATACGTTTATTCCGAAAAGTGTGGTTGGTTTTACCCAAGCCTTTGGCGTTACAATCAAATCATCAGAGGATAGTCTGCCTGTCGGGGTCTCAGAATTCAACAGCTGGACCCTCATACGCCAAAAAAAAAAAAAAAAGACGACGACAGAGGCCATTCTAAGTTACAAACTTTTTTTACTTATATTAATTTTATATAGATAATTCAACATAAAATTTTCTTGTGCATAAGCGTAGAGTCATTATTAAGTATAGTAATCAATGCGGATTGAATTAACAATATATATATATATATATATATATATATATATATATATATATATATATATATATATAGTTTATGCAAAACTAGGTAATCCGTATGGGTAGACCCAAGGAGGATGATATCCAGAGAGCTCAATGTAAATTCAGAGCAAATAAATTTGAATAAAAAACAGACAACTTTAAGGTTCGATGTAATAAATTATTTCACCACAGCCCTTTTAAAGGGCTCTGGATCATCAGACTTTACTCCCAAATGTTGAAATATTTGGAAGTAAAGTCTGACGATCCAGAGCCCTTTAAAAGGGCTGTGGTGAAATAATTTATTACATCGAACCTTAAAGTTGTCTGTTTTTATTCAAAAAGAATATATATATATATATATGTGTGTGTGTGTGTGTGTGTGTGCAGGTAAGTAGAAAAATCGGAAAGAACACGTTAGGTAAATAATCCAGGCTTCTTTAGTATTTTTGTTTTTATTTAAAAAAAAAAACAGTGCTCCATACAGAAGTATGAGAACAGAGAGCCTAGATTATAATTATTTTTTAAAAAATATGATTCCTTCGCCACATAAGAGCTCTCATGTTTCAAAAACGAGAGCCGAAACTATCAATATAATTATTAAAATTAGGGCTTGTTACTTTAATTCAATTTAATTTTAATAATTATATTGATGGTTTCGGCTCTCGTTTTTGAAACATGAGAACTCTTATGTAGCGAAGGAATCATATTTTTTAAAAAAATAATTATATATATATATATATATATATATATATATATATATATATATATATATATATAAAGTTAATGGTCAGAGTTGAATTAGACCAGGAAACAGTAGTATTAGAAAGTGCTCAATACACGACTCTTTTTACGTTTCAAAAATTGGCTGATCTCGTGCGTCGTGTGAGGGCGCGCAATCCCAGAAGAGAATGAAGAAGACTTGTTTCGTTCCTTTACTTTTATACCTAAAGAGGATCTGCTGTCGCTGTGGAGTAACGTTTGTTGTTGACGTCGTCGATACTATGTTTACAGTGTTGTTTGCCGTCTTCATTCTCTTTGCCTCCCTCTGTCCGCATCCCGTATTTCCACTTGTAGCTGTTGTCGCTGTCTTTGCTTGGCTACAGATACTGGGAAAAGTATCTTTGTAGCAGAATGTTCTTTGGATTTTTTTTTAGCCTTTCCAAGTATTTAAGAAAAGAAAAAGGAAAAAAAAAAGAAAAGAAAAAAAAAAAGAAAAGAAAAGAACAAAAAAAGAAAAGAAAAAAAGAAAAGAAAAGAAAGGCGTTTTTACTAACGATTTAATAAATATCGATAGGTTTTATTTTTAGAGATTTTTACTGAAATAGTATCCCAGCCCAGCTTTGCAAGTAGAATTTTTGGGCGAAATGTTTTCAATAAACTGTCTTGGAACATTGCCGATTAGGATCAAACAAACAGCAGAATTTTACAAGTCGGAATAACAACCTGCAGGATTATGGGAAGAGTATGTATCTACATCCTTGTGTTTCGTATATATATATATATATATATATATATATATATATATATATATATATATATATATTGAACAATAAAAAAATATTAAAAATGAAAATCTTCAGACACACTGGGTTGTATATTAATATTCTTTCGTTTTCTATTATTATTTCAGTTAGATTCCTCGACTAGTTTCGGCCAACATGGCCATCATCAGGAGAAAAGAAATTTCTGCTTGCTGGTAGCAGTGAACTACAGAAATGAATGTCTTGATGGAGAAAATGAACTTTTGTCTGTAGTTTTTATTTGTTTTTTTATTTTTTTAACATAAATTTTGGTTAGTCCTTGTGTTGGTCAAACAGTCTCTTTTAAGTTGTTATTTAAGATAAGAGCTGGATGGATTCATGCTGCTCTGAATTCCCTTGGTCATTTTGACAGTTTTATTGGTTCCTGGGAAGGCGATGTGTCTCTGTTAAGTGTGTGTGTTATTTGGTTCTTAGGGAGTGAGTGAGTATGATGTGTGTAAGCGTGTATATTACTATGTGTGTGTATTACCATTTGGCTCATTAGGGAGTGTGTATATTCGTGTGGGTGTGTGCATAAGTATGAGGCCTCAACACCTCCGTAAGCATGTCTGTCTTGTGTGGGTGAGAAATATGTGTAGGTCCTGATTTGTGGGGTTATATATTAATACTATCTAGATTGTTCAATTTGTGATTAAGCCCGTCTGGATAGTGCGTTTTTAAACGGCGAATCCAATTATTTTCATGACACTCTAAAATCTTTCTAATGTTATGGTCTTTAATATATATATAAATGATCTAAATAAAGAAATACGATCAACCATATACATAAGCGATTACATGCACTACACATGCAGGTGAGCAAATAACTATTTATTTAATAAATGGTGCAGACAAAACAGTGCTCAGTGTAGTTAAACAGAGCTATAAAGTATATATTAATAATTATATATACACCTTAGAGTTTCATGGCTTTTCCAATCATCAGGTACAAAAACTTAAAACTTTTCAATACGGTTGTTTTTTTTATTTGGTAACTACCAACTTTTTTAGTTCGTATTGCAATAATCTTATCCGTTAACTCAATACACATTAACAGATCAATATCCCTATTAAACTTACTATTAAATTAAATTATTATTTTTCGATATCCTCCTACCAACACTATATTTTGAATTTATACTTCAATACTATATTATTTTTATAATAATCTTGAACTTTGAATCCACATACTCATTGCTCTCATGAGACTCCGAAATTGAAAAAAACAATCGTATTGAACAGTTCGTAACTTTTTGTACCTGATGATTGTCAAAGCCATGAAACTCTGAGTCGTACAGTAAACATAGAAAGTCTAGATAGTGCCTTTAAAAGACAGATTTGTCTACGATGCTCGAAATAAACATATCTGCTCAATGTTGTATCCTAACATAAACAGAACAATGTCTAAAGAAAGGAATGGATTTTTTATTTATCAATAAAAGAGACATTTATTATATCAGCGTTATTTTTAGTGGATACTCGTATTTGAGTAGAAGCACCATTTATTTATAAGAGTATTTATTTTCATCTACTGGTCTGAATATTCGAGAAATCTTATTAGACAAGATATGAGCATATATATATATATATATATATATATATATATATATATATATATATATATATATAAATAAACAAAAACACAAAGAGATATACACTCACTTCAGACTGAGATGCGATATGGTGATTTGATTTATGGCCCTAACTTATTCCAAGAGATCCCAACGCATTTTTCATTATATAAATTTTGTCTGAAGAAGCCAGAGAGAACAGAGACTATCGGAGAAACGCATCGTTTATAGATTTTCCGTTTTGTCTCATCGTCATAATATATATATATATATATATATATATGTATATATATATAAACATAAAACATTAGGCTGCATATGATTTACATACAAGGAAATAATCACACATAGAATCAATCAGAAGTATTAATGCGATTATTGGCGACATCCATCGCTAAAAAACATAATATATGCATTAAAATGCTGTTCATCCATAGTGCGAGTTTGATCCTCGTCGATAAACCTGTTGTCTGTAGTTTTCAGTTTATTTGATGTTAAAGTGCTAGTACTTACGAATAGTCTTCTATTCATCATCAGGCATGTGTTTTTTTCCTTATAAAATCAAAAACTTGAGACGATATACCTGATTGATTTATGGCCATATTCCAACAATACATTTTTGAAGAAAAAAAAATACCATTTTTGTAAATGAAATTACTAATGCTCACAAGAAAATTAAGTTTCAGCATTAAATGACCCATAAAGTGTTGATATGTCGCTAAACAAGTAAATCCGTCCCCTATCTCTCTTTCCCTCAACATGCCACGTGAGGGTTAAATTTTCCAAGCCTTCCCTCCTCAGTATGTGTCCAATGGAATCTCAGCTATCTTTACTTGAATTTGAAATGTTATAGAATGTAAAAACGACCTAGGCAATAAAAAAAGGAGTCGGCTGGGAGCAGGTGAAGAAAAAAGAAAGAAATGTTAGTCAAAAAAAAGTAAGACTTGCACAAATCTTACAAAACCAGATAATCGTTTTATTCTCCGTAATAAATAACTTTTAAGACTGAATATTAAATAAGAAAACAAAGATAAGTCTTTTGCAGTCTCACTGTAGGCGACCTTTCAAAAAAACCTGGATTCTTGACCAAATTAATTTAGGAAGCCGAATTCTTCCAATACCGGTCAATAATAACATGCGACAAATCATAACATGTCAGCTAATTATTATTACGGTTGGCCGTGAGCCACTTCAATCAAAATTCAACAATGTTAATGGCGGCAAGGACGAGTCAAGTTTGTTATGTTTTCATAATTAAAATCAAAGACGCTGCTTGTGGCTACAAATAATCGTCTTGTCTGTTCGCTGTCACCTTTTTGCTTACTTTTTCGACGCCCCGTTTCAATCCGACCCTTATCACACCGAACCTGATATCCGATTTGCTATTTCAAGTGAGATCGACATTTTCGTCGTTGAGGTCAGACCAAAATAATAATAATAATAGCCCCTCCCTCCAAAGACATTCTAACCCACACCATTTCTCAAGTCAGGTTCATGTCATGGAGGTTCTCCTCCTGTTTGAGTGTCTCTTCTTTACTTGTTTTTGTTAACACAGACATCAACTTATTTCTAAGCAAAACTTTTTTAATATTATTTTATATTTTTATAAATCTTTATTCTAAAGCTTATTTAAAGTATACATACCAGGTATAACAGCAAAATCGTCTAACCGTATGACAACAAAATTGTCCAATTGTTAGATTAAGCTCTGAACCGTTGTATCTTAGAAATTATTAAAGATATCTTACTGGAATTCTCCGAGGTTTTTATAACACTACAGGACTTTATTTTGAGCAATAAGAATGTATAATTACTCTCTAAGCTTAACAGAAATATTGTGATGAATTAGATCATAAATGAAAATGACATGTTCATCATTAATTCATCATATAAGGAAATTAATCATAGCTAAGGAGCGCAAGTGGATGACGGAACGTGGTCTGGAGGAGAAAGCAGAAGGAAGGAATTTGTTGAGAGCTGAAAGGGATAGAGGGAGGTGGAGAGACATGATCGCCTACGTTTTGAAAGGATATGGCACATAAAAAGAAAGAAGAAAAGAGCGAAAACTCATGAAAGATTGAAATTAAGTTCAAAATATATATATATATATATATATATATATATATATATATATATATATATATTATTTCAGGGCTTTTTTTCCAACTTATTCAAGATGATCTTCGCCCCTCTAACCTTCAAAAGTTTCTGTCCTGGAGTAACAAGGTGCCTCACACATTGCACGTACGATTTCATTTTCAAGTCTTTTTTCACAGCTCTTTGGACTTTCATAGGTGTAACCCATCTCTCACGTGCCAAACATCTTATGCATTGAGTTGGATCTTTACTAATTGATCTCTTTAGCTTTGTTGAAATGATGATCCCTCTTCTTGTTGTGACCTCCTTATCCAGTTTTCCTCTCTACTGTTCCTTCTTTTTAAAATTTATTCACCGTTCTCTTGATGGTTTTTTTAAATGGACTTTGAAGATGGAAGCCAGATTATAAATGTTCGTTCCATTACTGAAGGCTTTAATGATCTTTTTCCTCTCACCATTGCTCAGCTGAGAAGACAGTGAGACTGACTGAAAACGATTTTTGTCCTTTTTCTAGCTGAATATCCCAAATAGTATGAAAATGGCAAATCATCTTATCTGTAATATGTAGTTTCGTGGTTTCTTAGATATTAAACATTTTGTGGAATGAACAATTTTGCTGTAACACGATTTGAACAATTTTGCTGTTACACCCTGTATAAAGACGATACTACTACTACTACTTCTGCTACTACTACTACTACTATTGCTGCTGCGGCTATTATTATTATTATTATTATATGATCTCATTATTATTATTATTGAGTAAAGACATTGAGTAAAGTGACGATGGATACAATTATTTCAAGTCCAATATACCCGCCATGACACTCGGTTTGACAAGGGTGTATTAGACACGTGCATCACGGCCAAATGTGGACGATATATTGATAAGTGCATAAATGTATAACCATGAAGATGAGGCCCCAATTAGAAATACCTTTAAAGTCAGGTAACACTGCGCACAGTCTCCGATTGAGGGTGTTCCCAAATCGCTTTGCCTCTTCCGTCAAAACTTAACAAAGGAAAAAACAACACCCGGATTCACCCCCCCCCCCACCGCTAACTCCCACTCCTCTCATGATAAACAGTGCACCAGACCCTAAGGGACATGCCCAACTGGTTATAGTCAGGAATCTGAATGGGATATAATGCAGGCATGTCAAACTCAGGGCATATGAAGAGCGGCATCGGCCATATCTGCAGTCTTGAGGGCCGCACCTGCTTACAGTCTTACATTAATCACAGCTAGTGGTAACTAAAATACAAAATACTTACAATACAAAATAGTACAATTTAATCATTTTTATATTGTCCTGGTGATTGACAAACTATTCTCGATATATCAGGTTGGAATGTCTACGTAGATCCCACTTTGATCAAAGATGACAAATGTTCATCAGTTAATCTTGTTTCTGTCAGACGTATTTGTGGCCTTCATAAACAAAAATAACTGCTCACAGACATATGTGGAACCAAACGTCACCATAATCTTCGTGTCAAACTTTCTGAAGTTCTTAAATGTCTCAGGAAGGTATGAAAAAATCCGGGTACCCTTCTAGTAACTTTCCCTTGAGTGTTGAGTCAATAGTTCCATCTGTAGACTTTCCTCTGCCAAGATCAAAGATGAATGGTGCTGAGAATAATGCAAACTGATCTTTACAAGATGAAAAATCATAAAATCTTCACTGAAATTCCTTTGACATCAATTCTATGTAATTGTCGTACATAGCAAAGATAAATACAGACTCAGTATTGGATTTTTTTTCAAATCCTTGCACATAGGAAAATGAATCAAGTTTTCATGTGTCTACTGGGACTTCGATAAAACTAATTTTGCAATAAAACACTTGATATCATCATATAACTGAGTGATGAGCTTACCTTTGCCTTGTAATTTCAAATTAAGGTCACAATTGGGCAGTAATATCCACTGAAAAAGCTAGATCTTGGAGCCAGCTTTCATCTTTCAATTCATTTGTGCTTTGACCCTTCATCTCCAAAAGTATAACGACTTAAAAAATCTTTTCAGTACCTTTTGACATGAAAGCCACCGAACTTATGTGTAGAATGGGACATTTGTGAACTGATTATTCACATCTTGCAATAACTGGCTAAGCTGACGATGATATAGTTCACTGATTTTGTGACAGAACTCAACACAAAATCTAATTTTAAAATCTTGGAAGATAAGTTCTGTTAATGAATTATACAGTGAGAATGTTTGAATGTTGAATCTGGAGGTTTTCTATTTTTGTACCTAACTTGGCAGCAACACCATTATGTCTCCCAACCATATTGGCAGCACCATCAGTAGATAAGCACACAAATTTACTCAAATCAAGGCCATACTCATGGAGAAGCTGTTCAACTTTCTCAAATATCTTGGCTTGTAGAATCATGCAGTGGGACCAGTTCAATTAGTTCTTCATAAATTTGAAATTCATTGTCACAAGCCCTGTTGAAAATGGCGAACTGTGCTATTCAGCTATGTCAACAGTCTCGTCCAGTGTAATATAAAAATGTTCAAAACTTGATGATAACGTCTTCAACTGTCGACACAAATCACCTACCATTTCATCAATCCGTTCAGCAACAATTGCTGAACGGATTGATGTCCCTGCTTAATGAAATGTCTTGACATAAGTGTGTCTTGTCTGGACATACAATTTCAACTGTTTTTACAAATCATCTCAGAGTTCAAAGCTTGCAGTAAGAGGACGAACGTTGCCTTTCTGAATTTTTGTAAAGCATCTCTGTTGCTGTGTTAACCTTGAATTCCTTCACTTTTAAAACACGCATATCACCTTCATATTTATCATAAGATCGATTGTTTGTTTCATAATGTCTTTTCACATTATATTCTTTTGGCGTCGCAATAAAGTGGTTGCAAATCAAACAGTTTATTTTTCCATTAAGAGTGGTACAAAAGTACTGTAATTCCTACTTTTCTTGAAACACACGTCCTTCTTTAGATAATTTTCTCTTTTTATGAGATGCAGTGCTAGTGGCACTCCTGCCTTGCTTGGGGGATGAAAGACAAAAAAAAAAGAAGAAAGAAAAGAAAAGAACATATAACAGATAACAGATAAATATGCGTAGTACCCCAAAAAGATTATTATTATTATTATTATTATTATTTGATTTCTGTTGTATATATATTTCCTTCCGTGTCCTAAACAGAGATCTAATGTCAGAAATGGCTTCATTAAATTTTCCACTTATCAAACCCTTCGTAATGTGTGAGCTGTACTTGTGAGTACAATATTTTGTATTTCTTTAAGGCATGAACTACAAGGAATCCCTTCAATGAATCTATCGGATAGTTTTCTAATCAACCGAGGGCTCCAACTACAACTGAAATTATTGAAGTCCTCATGTGCCACATTTTTGAGATTTCCATTTCAAGATCCTTGTATTTTAGTAGTTTTTCATTATCATTATTATTATTATTATTATTATTATTATTAAACAAAATGATTGACGTTACTCTTCCAATATTTTTCAACAGTTACAAGAAGAGGGTGATTTAAGAAATGATAAAGGAAAGAAAAAACACGGTTTTTGACAATGTTAAACAATATTTCAACAGAATGTTTGTCTTCTTGAAAAAGATAGGCATTCTGTTGAAACATTGTCACTGTGTTTATACTTTTCTTTTTCTTTTTACAATGTTAAACAATATTTCAACAGAATGTTTGCCTTCTTCAAGTTTTATTCAAACATATTTTCAAGTATAAAAATATATAAATCTACAAAATGTTATAAACCTTTCTACAAACGTTGCTTGTCTTGTAATGAAAAAAAAAAACGTTTGTTCTAGTAATGACTGCGTCAAAACAAATGAAACACCGCCAGCGTGAAGGCATGAAACTGAATCGTACTTAAGATGATGGTGATCTTGTTCATCTTGAAATCTTCCATTACTTGATTAGTGTTGTGGTAGGATCCACCTAATTTGCATAGTGGAGTACCGACCATATAAATATGGTTGGTACCGGGAAGAGAGGGAGGAATCAAGAGATTCAACCAGAGACTCTGCCCGCTTGTAGAACTCTCTTCCGGTTTCTTGCTTCTTACGAACTCCGAAAATTTAAATGCAACGTCAATCGCCATCTTCTGTCTTTCGGAAATCTGTTCTTTTATTTCCCTTTCTCCTCATTAATGTTTTATATTCATTTTCTTTCACTCCTAGTAACCGCTTGAGTCTCAGTGGCATTATCATCTTTGTCCGAGTCGTTCTTTGTCCCTTGAAATAAAACCCAGAAGTGGATGACAAGCGGTTGTCGATAATCATGTCAAGAGATAAACGCATCCAAACTCGCTAACCAGATCGACATGAAACTAAACAGCTTATAAAGGGACTCGAGTCGGTTCGAAGTCACATTTTCACACACCAAATTAAATTTGAAAGAGACCGACCTCGCGAGAATTCAAAGTTCACAGCAAATGTGAAAGGTCAATGAGTGAAGATCATAATTAAGGCATGGTGTTAATGAACCCTACTTTCCCTGAGGGCTGGCCATATTCAGTGACTAATATATTTTCAGTTTTCTTTTCCCACAATTTTTAATTTGATGTTCTCTTTGAGAATAAAGTTAAATGATTTGAACACGCACATAAATAATTATGCTGTTCATTAGTCATATGTAAAAATAAAACACTATTTACCATAATATAGAAAAATAATTCCTGCGTGAGTCAGGATAAAGTATCCAGGCGTTGCCGAGCAAATGCTTGAGAAAGCTTCTTCGCATCTCCTACTGGGATCAAAAAACCAATGGCTGTGTAAGGAAGGAGGTAAAAAAGTCTCGTTGACGGACAGGAACCTCTCCTCTCCATTATTAAGCGTAGGGCGATGTCATGGTTTGGCCACATCATACAGCATATCAGCCACTGCAAGATCACCATGCAAGGTACTGCTGAAGGCGCACGCAAGTGGGGACGGCAACGCATTCAGGCAGACAACACCAGAGAGTGAACGGACATGATAATACCGGAACACCTGAGAGCCACCGCTAACAGATCATCCTGGAGGAGTTTGTCTGCTTCTTCTGTACATAGGTCCCCACAGCGATTGAAGCACTTGAAGCTGCTGCTGCTGATGATGATGATGATGAACATTGTTAATATATAAAAGTAAAACACTATTTACCATAATTAAACACTATTATTCACCATAATATATAAAAGATAAAAAAAACTATTTACATCTATATAATAAATGCGAATGTCAGTGTATCACTGTGTCACACTATTCCAACTTTATTCCTAGAGGCCGTAGCCCAACATCTCATACCATTTTGGAATCAGGCAGACTCCGTAAGTAAATAAAAAACCATTCTTGACCGGATCCTGACTCACAATCCCGAAAATTTTAGATTCGTAAGTTTTCATTACTGCGATTGTTTTCGGCGATTTTTAACGCAATCTTTTGCGACGAATTTTTTGTACGATAACAATTTTTATAACTTGGAAATAAATTTGGGAATAATTGAAATTAATTGCAAAATCCGGCGAAAGTCACCCATGAAATAAAAAAAATAATTGTTTGTACGGAAAGTAAGGACCTACGTACATCAAATTGTCTTTAAATTAAGTAGCGACAGAAAAATTATTGTTGAACTTTTAAAAGCTAAGCTTAAATATTAATGTAATACTTAAATGCAATACTTAAACGTTAATTAAATAGTAATGCAATACTTAAATGCCGCCCGTTAGTAGTATATAAAAATAAAACATTATTTACCATAATATATAGTTTGGGGGCTATTATGCTAAACGTGAGCCAAAGTTTCCAAAAATGTAATTTTAATTTCTTTTCTTTTCATCTTTCTTTTTTGGCTATTTAATATTTAAGGAGGAGGCACGGTGGAGTAATGGAAAGCTATGAATCCTCTTCTCAAGGCGCCCACACCCCAGCTAAGGGTAAATAGCAGGACAGACCTGGTTCTTTAGCCTACCGCAGAAAGAAACCTATTCCGGGGAAAAAAAATCTGCCTCGTCAGTCATGTATCGAAAGATACATGATCGCATGGCACATAACTGAATATCTAACCTCCTACATAGCAGTTAATATGGGGCAATTTCCTTAAAAAGGCTTGAGATATATCTCTATGGTCGAACGTTGGGAACGAGAAAGATCTAAGTGGGATGGAAACCACAAATAAACTGTTGCTAACAAATCAGAAAGAGGCAGTTTAAATCTTCGACGCATAATGAGGCAATCAGGCCTGGAGAATTAAACACTCACGGATCATATTGAAAGCAAGAGAAGCAGAAGGAAACAGCGACTAACCTATCTGATGAGTTTGAGTATTAATTGAACCATTACCCGGCGCCTGGGGCGTCACCAAAGGAGGAAGTGCCGAGAGAGCAATTTTTCCACGTTATTGCCGTCAAACCCACTTTAAACCATGACCTTGTGTCACATGAAAAAATACCGCTATTTATATATCTTATCTGTATAAAAAGAACCGTGAAAAATATTGTATTTCTGTGTATAGATTCTTTGCTGTTGAGGGCCATCACTTTACCTGTTATGCTTTAACGTTGCTTGGTGGGTAGCAAAAGGAATTTAACTGTGGTTCAGTACTGATTGTTACTCGTATACAGTCATGTCGAAATTTTAACCTTCGGTTTAATTCATTATAATAACTAAGTTAAAACTTTCCCATACAAGTATGATGAATAATGGATCCGCGGGTAATAACATACTTTGTGATAATAAAATCTGTTTTCTGGACAGTTGTGATAGATGTTTATTTTTGTAATTTTGACAGAGAAAATTTTATTTATCTATTTACTATCGAAAAATTGAAAGTGTTAGGCGCATATTTATAGCCCCAGAGAATTTATGTTTGTACAATTTAAGTTTTTTTTTTAACCATAACTTTTGAATTGAGACTTTTTGCATCAATTTTCTTGTTTGTTGAGTGTTATCCAGACTTGTCTTTTTGTGGGCGTTTTCTAACAGTAACTTTTATTTTAATACCTGGACAACGACACTTTCTTTCTTTCTTTCTTTCTTTCTTTCTTTCTTTCTTTCTTTCTTTCCAATGCATTTCGACAGTAAAATCATGTATAATGCATTTCTGTAGCGTATATTAATTGAAATTCATTTCTGCCGTAAAACACTACTAAAAAATGGTTTTAATTTTCATTAATGACGTTCCCGATAACATCAGCTTTCAACTTGATATCCATACTGACGACACAACCATTTATTCCTGCCTCGATAGTAAGACTAATCAGTCTGACAAAGTCAAAATGTCAGTCGATGTCCAAAACGACGTTAACTTGTGCAAAAGATTGCTTGTTAATTTTAATGCTTCCACAAATAAACTTCTCTCACTTAATTATCTGAGAGACCCCTCTTTGCCTTCCATCAGTATGGCTGAGGTTAACCTCTAGAAAAGTGACTAGTTGCTTCTTCTCGGATTCACGTTTTCAGCTGACATGAAGTAGAAAGACTATATTGAATTTATTGCTAGGTCAGATGCTAAGAAAATTGGTTCGCTGTATCGTGCGAGACAATTTTTCTCTCCAGCATCTATCTAATACATCTATAAGTCTACCATTCATCCATGCTTAGAATATTGCTGCTATATATGGTCCGGTGCACCTGTTATGATCTTGATAAGATTCAAAGAAGAATCAGCAATGTTATTGGTCCTGATCTAGCGACTCGGCTTCACTCACTTTCCCAGCGCTGTATTGTCGCCTCTCTGTGCCTTTTCTATAAATCCTTTCATAGTAATTGTTCGAATGAGTTCTTCACTATGCTACGTAGACTTTTAGAATTTCAGCGCTATACTAGACTGGCGTCGAGATCTCATCAATTTACAGTTGAGCTGGCTAGATGCAGATGTAAGGACTATGGTAACAGTTTATTTTCTCGCACTTCTCGTTTGTGGAACTCCTTTCCGGCTCCATGCTTTCCAGCTAACTTTAATCTGTAAAAATTTAAATGCAATGTCAATCGCTATCTACTGTCTTGATTACTCTTTTCTCCGCCCGCTCATTTTAAAGTTTCTGTTCCTAATTCTTTCACATCCTGTAACCCCCTTGTACCTTAGTGGCTTTACTGCTTTGCATGGTTTGACACCGATTAAAAAAAGAACAAAAAAGAATGAGAGATTTAATTAATACCAAACAGAACAATAACAACCTAAAATCTGAAGCAGGTATTTATAAAATAAACTGCAATAAAAAAAATGCATTGATGAAAAGAAGCTAAATTTCGCTCTCAAGGTATAATCTTTCCAGTAATTTACCGATCGACGGATTTTGTTAGCGCGAATTATCTTCGTTAATATCACAATCTCTATCCCTTTTTTCACGGTGTATCACAGTTCATCAGTGTGGCTAGACATCCGATTGTTTCTAGTAGGGGTTGAAACTCGACCGATTTGGCATCAGTCAGAGACTCTACCCCTATGCTATCGGCGCACGACTGAGAAAGCAAATCTTTTAATGTATTATATACGTGATGTATATAAACGCTAGCCTAGCAGCCGGAGCACTCAATTCTGTGGAAGACCTATATATATATATATATATATATATATATATATATATATATATATATATATATTACATTGACTTATGCAAATACCCTTGGGAAAGGTATGAATCCATTTCTTCTCCGACCCTCCAGCTAAAGTAGAGCAGACTGTATTCAATACGGATTGGTGGCGAACAGTCTAAGAGAAGGACAACTCTAAATTCAAAACCTGCGGAAACATTGTGGCATACTGTACACCAGGTCTCTGTATTCGGCCCTTGCAAAAAGTGTGGTTGGTTCTGCACAAGCCTTCACCTCTATACTCAAATGACATGTGCGATCATCTGACTTTTTTGTTGTGTTGACCCTCTTACTTCTAAAACGACGGGAGACTCCAGTATATATATATCCATCCAGCTCTTATCTCAAATAACAACTTAAAAGAGACTGCTTGACCAACACAAAGACTGACCAAAATTCATGTTAAAAAAAAAAATAGAAAAACAAATGAAACCTACAGACAAAAGTTCGTTTTCTCCATCAAGACATTCATTTTTGTAGTTCATTGCTACCAGCAAGCAGAAAATTATTTTTCTCCTGATGATGGCCATTTTGGTCGAATCTAATCGATCAATCTAAATGAAATAATAATAATAAAACGAAGGAATATTAATCAACAACCCAGTGTGTCTGAAGATTTTTAATTTATATATATATATATATATATATATATATATATATATATATATATATATATATATATATATATATTTAATATAATTTATATATATATATATATTAATATATATATATATATATATATATATATATATATATATATATATATATAATGCCCCTATTCTATTATTGACGCTTGCGTTAATTTTTGACCACAGACAACCCCTTCTTGATTTGGAATAGTACAGACTGGTGCCGAAATTTGCAAAGAATAATTTTAAATCAAAAATTTCAAAATTCGATAATTAACTCTCTTTCTTTCATAATGCCAAAAATCGTTATAGTCGAAACAATTTAAAATTTTTTTTTTTTTTCACACTGATCTTCAGACTGTACTAAGCCCAGGAGCAACTCGAGGTTGAGGCTTACAGAGTAAGAGGCACAGCTTATGCGGATATGTGGGGAAGATAACGGCTAACCCTAGGCTTGAACAGGTTAAACGTCAACTCAGCGCTGAATCTATCTGGAATATAATAGGTTAGTTTCAAAACATCGATGTCCAGGTCACAAAGGCAAAGTTTGAAGGGAGCAATAGTGATTTCTCTGTCTATATTGCTGAGTTGAGGTATTGTAATTATTTACATTATTTACATTGTTCGGACTGTTATCCTCATCTTCATTTCCATATTTACGACGTTTCAGTTAATTGTCGGATAAGATCCACATTCATTTGCCCGTGGCTTATTAGGCATCACTAAGATTTTTTTAAAAAAATGATATTTACCCTGTACAACGGCCAAGAGCCATTCAAGGTAGAAGGTTACAGAGTAAGAGACATAGTTTATGTAGATATGCAAGGAAGGTAACGGTTAACCCTAGACTTGAACAGGTTAAGATTATAGTGATCGAGGAAGCATATTTTTGGGAGCCGATTCCACAGAACTGCAGTTTGTGGGAAGAAGCTGCTCAATTGTAACTTAAATCTCATCAATGGAATACGAATAGAATGAGTGTGGTCCGCTACAATGTGTGTGGCATGACGGGTCTTAGCGGTAAAGCTAAGAACTGGTAGAACTAAGGAAGGTAGGGCATCTGAAGATTTTCCATAGAAATAGCGATAGAGCAGCAGCGTTTCGTCTGTGAGGAAGGGGTCATAGGGTGCAAAATAATTTGTCACCCACAAAACCATGGGGACGCTTTTGGGCTCTATCGAGACTGGAAAGTGAAAACATGACAGCAATAACCCCATTTTCAGTCTGATCTGGCTCTTGTAAAAGTAAAGGATAGCGTGAGGAGTCAGATACTTACTAAATCGGCGCAAAGAGCTGATTATATCCAAGTGAGGAAGAAGCAGAAAAGAATGAAGTAATCGATAAAATTTGTTTACGTATTCCTGCTTCATATACAGTCTTTGCCAAACACCTTCGCGACTAGTGTTTACTTAACCGACAGCATTTGTTGTGTCTCTATATATGTAATCATTAAAGAGAATGAAGATTTGGACTTATTTATTTAATAAAGTCTATTTTTAATAGACCGCGTTACTAAACAACTAATCTTAAACATAATTTACAATGTACTTCTATAGAAAAATAATTTCCAATAGATTTCTATATTTGCGTTTCAATATCTTCCATACTATTATATATTTCATCTTTAGCGTGAATAAAACTTTGAACGTAGTTGTTTAATAAATCTAAATTGTGATATCAAGAGTTAAATAAACTACTATATTAAAATAATTTACCTTGCATTTCTGTAGTAAAATAATCTATAATGGATTTCTTATATACTTTTTAAATAACTGCTGTGTACCTTAAATCGTTAAACTGAATGCATGTTTGGTCGCATTTGTTTAATAAATTTTATTTATAATAGCACGGGTTACATAAATAACTAGTATTAAAAATAATTTACAACGCATTTCTATATGTGCTTTTTCAGTATATATGTAATCATTAGGGTAAATGAAAGTTTGGTTGTATTTATTTAATAAACAACTGTTGCGTAAAAATGCCTAGTATTAAAAATAATTCACAATGCGTTTCTCTCGTAAATTAATTTCCAATAAAGTTCTAGCATCATTCATTATTGGCGGCCACAGTCTTACCATAAGATATGCAGATGACACAGCGTTGATAGTAGACACACACACAAAACTATAGGGACTCCTACAGAAGGTACTAAAGGAAAACCAGAAGAAAGGACTAACTATCAACTGTAAGAAGACAGAATGTATGGTTGTCAATAAGAGGAAAAGGACAATTAAAGGAAAGCACGAAGAAAGGACTAACTATCAATTGTAAGAAGACAGAATGTATGGCTGTCAGCAAGAGGAAAAGGACAATTAAAGGAAAGCACGAACAAAGGACTAACTATCAACTGCAAGAAGAGAGAATGCATGGTTGTCAGCAAGAGAAACAGCCCAAGATGCAAACTTCATTTCGGAAATGCACAAATCAATAAAGCACAAGAATTTAAATATATAGGAATGTATTTTTTTAACAGAGGACGGAAAATGTGACACAGGAATACGAGGGAGCATTGGGATAGCGAAAGGTGCCTTCCAAAAGCTAACCAAAATATGAAGAAACATGAAAAGTTCGTAATATCGGCCCTTCTGTATGGCAGTGAATGCCGGACAATCTCTTCATAAGTGAAGAGGGACTTTATACAACAGAAATTGACCAAACATTTTAGGGAAAATGGAAACAAAAAAAAAAGACACTTATACTTAGGATCTGAAAGAGACAGCTGAAATTTCTTGGGTATATAACGAGGAAAAACGGTTTGGTGAACATGACACTCACATAACATATTGAAAGCAAGAGGGACAGAAGAAAGCAACGAATAACCCCATCTAACCAGCTTATTTAAACGGTTAGTAGAATAGGGATTAAGAGAGATAGCAAAAAGACAGGCTTTACAAAGAGCTTCAAAGTACAGGAAGTTGTGAAGATCCATTGTCATCCACGTCGATATAGAAGAAATATTTCACAATATACATGGTGTCCCTAAAAATTGTACTCACTTGCTGACTTACTATAACTTCTTGATTTTCTTTTCTTTTGCCAGATCCATACATTTAATTTCATTTAATATGTAATTTAAATCGTTAACCTTCTTTGTAAGTCAATAAACATTAATATTTCTTAATTTTAAGTATTAATCTTTTTTGAAAGCCAATAAACACTGTATTTATTGTCATTTAAAAATTATATTTTATGGGACACTCTGCATGTAATTCTTAAAATGAATGAAAGTTTTGACGTATTTGTTGAGTAAATCTTATCCATGATATCACAGGTGACATAATAACAATAATGCGCATAACTTCATTACTACTACTACTACTACTACTACTACATAACATACACTTTCTTTTCCCCTTTTTAATCGTAACGACAATATCAATAATAATAGTGATAAAAGTTCAGAAAGACATTGTCTTAAGCAAACATCCATTCAATTGCTGGTTGGCTAAACAGGAGACACTGCCATTTGTAAGGTAACAAGTTAATCGATTCAATGCCGTCGACATTCCCAATTTCGTTCACCGTTGCCACGACTCGGAATATATACTTTCTCTTGCCGCCTCATTTTCATAAACGTAATCTTTATAGGCCAAACTGTTTGTCAAAAAAATACAAAAATCAGAGAAGGTTTTCCTATGTCTCTCTGATTTGTTTTCGTGAATTTGCCCACAAGTTTGAACAAGATTTTAGTATTTTTCAAATTCTCTCATTTTATCCGTGTCACCGTTGGATTTGAAAAAGAAATCAAATATCGGTCATTCAGTCAGAAAGGTTGGTGTTTACTACGCTGTAAGGCATCAGCGATCTCTCTCTTTCTCTCTCTCTCTCTCTTTCTCTCTCTCTCTCTCTTTCTCTCTCTCTCACTCTTTCTCTCTCTCTTTCTCTCTCTCTCTCCCATACACACAAATATAAACAAACAAATAGACACATACACGCATATACACCCATATGTACAAATACAGAAGCATACACACATATAAGATAATGGACAAATACCCACACATATAAACACACACCAGCAAATACAGAAGCAAACACATAGACACGCACACAGGTAAATACATACTTACAAATACAGAAACACACACACAAATACAGAAAAATACACAAATGCAGAAACACACACTGATGCACACACATATAAATATAAATAGAGAAACACACTGATACATATACATATAAATACACACATACTAACATAGAAACAAATAAGGGGTGTTTCAATAACTTGGACCGATTTTAAATGTGAATTAAATTTAAACGTCTAATGATTGTTTTCTTTTTCTTAACAACATTTAACAACTTAAGTCTTTGGCAATTTCAAACATGGAAAGATTAACAATCAAACAACGTGTTAAAGTTATCGAAGCCTATAAGGAAAATGGACGTTCGTACAGAAATGCATTTCCCGCACTTCACGATTTGATTTTGGTCAACATAATCGACAAACCGAAAGTGCAAATGGAAACAATGTAACGTTGTTGTGGAGACGTTCAATTCCTGCGCGCGATGTCTGGATTTTTGGCAATGTTTTCAGCTGAACGGCGTTAACGTGGCACGCAATGGTATTTTTACATCTACCACTGACTCAGTTTGTTTGAATTTACGAATTTATGGATGAAAATGTCAAAGACTTAGGTTGTTAAATCTGAAAGATAAAAGAAAAAAAAAACCTGAAACTGAAACTTAATTCCCATTTAAAATCGATCCAAGATATTGGAACAATCTTTATAAGCGGGACCGAATTATCTTTTAGCCACTAAGCAGCAGCCTAGGAACCTTCAGGCTTTTATAAAGCAATGATTTTAACTTTCTACATGTTATAACTTCTAAATAGTTTCATAAACTGAAATGATATCACTATGACAAACTCATATTTATTTGACTTTGCAGGAAGCAAAGCAAGACAAAAGAATGTTTTAGTGTGTATCATTGTGTTTCAAGTAGATAATACTTGATTTTAGTTCAAAATGTTTAAATCTTAGAAATATTTATAAAGCAGTGATTTTAACTTTCTACATGTTATAACTTCTAAATAGTTTCATAAACTGAAATGATATCAATATGACAAACTCATATTTTGATTGCTTTATTGTTATAATGCTGGTTATAACAAAAATCCGTTTTTTTTACTAGAATTTTTTTCCTCACAGTGTTTAATATTGTTGAAGTTATCTATAACATTTTTTGTCGAGATTTACAAACTCAAGTTTTGTTCAATTTCGCAAACCAATCGATGAAATTTGAATAAGATAATTTGTTTGAAAAAATACTTTGACAAAAACCCTACTTCGTGACGTTTACATATCCTAGTAAAATCAACTGTGCATTGTACCCCCTTACCTGCGTGCATTTCTCCTCCAAATTTGGTTTCGATCTGCCAATGTCGTAGTCTTCGATATTTGTGTGTTGGCATTGCTCCACAACATTGCACCAAAACCTATTTGCTAAGATGAGTCCGACACAAGCGTGGAATATTTACTGAGGACCGGAATCACTTTCGTAGCAGCAGTTCTGACCATATCTTCCTAATTACGAACCCGCTCAATTAGTTACCGTTAATACTAGTGTAGTAAGTGAGTTTACGCCAAAAAATACTATATGGTCTGAATTGAATTTAATGTTAATAAGGAACCTTTCTTCTAAGAGGAGTTGATCTGTGGAGAAATAAGAAATACCAAATTATACTCTGCAATGGGTGTCACACTAGAGTATTACAGAAGCCAGGCGTATCAGAGGGTTGACCTGGAAGGTGGCCTCATAGCCACCAGATGCTGATTCACACCTCACAGGATAGGATGTCAGTGACTGCCCTCGACTGCGTGGTGATTGTCAGTTTCACTGCGTTGTGCCCTATGTTCACATTGTCTATATTTATAAACGGTCTATTTACATATTTGTGTGTGTAACAGCAAAATTGTCCAATTGTTAGATTAAGCTTTGAACCATTGTATCTTAGAGATGATTAAAGATATGTTACTGGAATTCTCTGAGTTTTTTTACACTATTGAATTCTACTTTGAACAATAACGTATTTAGATCTAAGTTGAAATGATGACGTATCTTCTTATTGTGACCTCCTGATCTAGTTTTGCTCTCTAGTGTACCCTTTTTTAAAAACCTATTCACCGCTCTCTTAATGCTTCTTTAATAGAATTTGAAGATGGAAGCCACAGTATGAATGTTGGTACCATTACTAAAGACCTAAATGTTTTTTTCCTCGAACCATTGCTCAATTGGCAAGACATAGTGAGGCTGACACTAAACGATTTTAACCTGTTCTCTTTCTAGCTGAATAAGTCAAAGGGTGTTTCTGTGATTCTTACGAAAAATAGTGTTAAGATGTTTAAACGTTTTATCTGAAAGCCAGGAAAAGAAACTAAAATAGTTTAGTGTTTTTTTAGATATTAAACATTTTGTCGGATTAACAATTGTCCCATGCTCCTTCACAATTTGGACAATTTTGCTGTTACGATCTTAACACTTAAAATTTCATAAGGTTATATTTATTTCGTTAGGGTCGTAAAAAAGGCCCCAATTCATTAGACCTTCAAATCTAAAAGGAAACAAAAAATATTTCTTAGATACATATTATATATATTAAAGAAAAAACAAAACCGTTAGTGGAACCAGTGGACAATTTGCCAAAGGATTTATATACCCTTAAACAAGATAAAATCTCAAACAGCAATAAGAAAAAAACAAAAAAAAAACAAAAGGCAAACACCTACTTACTCAGTAAAGCGCTCAATGCCTACATTACTTAGACAGAGCAAAAACGCTTGACGGCGTTAATTCCTATGAAAGGATATCCCTAGTCATAACCTGAGATTGACGCTAATGCTCTCTTTAGACGACTATATATATATATTATAGGATGTACACACACACACACACACACACACACACACACACACACATATATATATATATATATATATATATATATATATATATATATATAAGCTCCATGCTTTCCAGCCAACATTAATCTGCAAAAATTTAAATGCAATGTCAGTCGCTATCTACTGTCTTCCTGATAACTCTTTTCTATTCCTGCTCATTAATGTATCTGCTCCTAATTCTTCCACATTCTGTAACCCCTTGTGTCTTAGTGGCTTTACTGCCTTGCATGAGGTGATACCGATTAAAACAAACATATATATATATTATAAGATGTGGATACGTGGGATTACCGGATGATAGGAATATATATAAGCGCCTCATCCGAGAGAGAAAAGACACTTAGAGTCTCTCCCACCTTCGTTAGAATAAAAACCCGCGTTCAGAGAACGCCACAAAACCACACCCTTTCACGATGATAATAACTGATGAAGTCCAGAAGTGAAAAAGCAATAGTCTAAAGTATGAGATCTTATTAAACTTTATAACGATAACATTACACTGGATCATACAAGTATATGTGTGTATTGGGAGTTAGGGGAACATTATTCGTGCGTAGACATGTAAATATGTAGGTGCGGAAGATTTGAAATATTTTGTTTTAAATGACTCTTCATGACCTTTGGTCGGCAACGCTTGTCGAAGTCGAAGGTACACATTAACAAATGTGTAGAGATAGTGTAATGAACATTTATTCAGTCCAATGAAAGCAATTCTATTATTAGATCATGACAGTCGATAAAAATCGCAAAGGGAAAAAAAAGCCTCAGTCAACACCAAAGAAACTCCTTGATAAATAAATGAACATATATTTGAATGTGAACGATGTTTTTGAATTTATCTAATCTGTTCATATCTAATTTTACCCTGAAACTATTGTTACATATCTGTATACACACACAGTGGAGGGGGGTGGGGGTGAAATAAATATTCGTACACATACAAATTTTTAGTTTATTGTATTCCCAACTAATGAATAAACATACTTTTCATATAATTAACTGTACACTGATGCATAGTAACTAAATATGCATAGAAAACAGAAAAAAATAGATTTAATAGAAATAAATCCCATTTATTCATTTTAATGGGTGAAAAAAAATATTCGTACAACGCAAATTTCAGATTTTAAATCTTTTAAATTGCTTTAATACTCTAGATTATTCAAGTGGAATATTCTAGAATGTTGCAATAATGTTATAAGTAGTTATTTTTACCCTAAAAATACAAACAGAACATTCTGTAATTGATATTCATGCAAGAAGGTTATCATCATGGCAAGAGGTAAAGAATTGACAAATTCGCAAAAAGAACTGATTGTTAAGCTCTGGAAAGAAGGTAAAATTTACAGGAAAATCTCAGACAACCTGAATATTCCATTTATTGCCATTAGTTCATTCATTGCAAGGTATAAAAATCTCAAAACTGTTGAAAACCAATGAAGAACAGGTGCTCCACGGAAAATTTCTTCAACATCTTCGAGAAAATTAATGTGCCAAATTAAACAAAACCCATTGTTTACTCGTCAAGAATTGCAGGATGATTCATAGGAACAATCTCGGAAAAACTCCACTGTTATTGGAAAGACACAGAGATGCCATGTTGAAATTCATTCGTGAACATAAGGATAAGGAAAAATCGTATTGGGAAAGAGTATTATGGACAGAGGAAACCAAAATTGAGTTGTTTGGACGAAATTCTAGAAGTCATATATGGATGCCATCAAACAAAAGAACACAGTACCAACAGTGAAATTTGGTGGTGGCAGCATCATGATTTGGGGATGTTTTTCTGTAAAAGGTACTGGCAACATATCAGTAATAGATGGTAGAATGAATGTCGCAGCATATCAAAATATTTTGGAGGAAAATTTAATGATTTTGGTTGAAAATCTTGAACTTCTTCCTGACTGGATCTTCCAACAAGATAATGATCCCATGCACACTGCAAAATCTCCGAGGAAAAGTCTTGTTGAAAATAATGTAAATGTCCTAAAATGGCCAAGTCAGTACCCAGATTTTAACCCAATCGAGAATTTGTGGCGTTATTTGAAAATTCAAATTCAATCGAGAGCTCCAAAAAACATCCCAATTCTGAAAACAACATGTGAAGAAGAATAAAACAAAATCCCAACTAAAACTTGTAAATCATTAATTGAGAACTACAACAAGAGGTTGGTTCCTATAGAAGTGAATAATGGCTGTTCTACAAAGTATTAAATGAAGATTACGTATTCTTATTTGTATTATACAAATAATTTTTCACCCATTAAAATGGATAAATGTGATTTATTTCTATTGAATCAGATTTTTCTGTTTTCTATGCATATATTATTTATTATGCATCTGTGTACAGTTAATTATATGAAAAGTATCTTTATTATTATTAGTTAAAAATACAATAAATTAAAAATTAGTATGTGTACGAATATGTTTCTCTTCGCTGTATATATGTGCGGGTTGTGTGTGTGTGAGTGTGTCTGTGTGTATATTTATAAATGTAAATATAAAAGTGGACAGCGACGCCAATAGTCAGAGGCAACAGTCTGTTTCATGCTGAACGCAATCGTCAGCCCATTTTTTTATATATATATATATATATATATATATATATAGTGCTGCGTAAAAGTAAGTGAACCCCTAAAAGAGTATTAACAAATCTCTCTTTTTCCAGATAATCAACAAATCATAATTAAACTATATATTCATTAAGAAAAACCTTTATTAAACGAATCACAAAAAATGTTTCAGCTGGAATAAAAATATTAATTAAAAAATCTCTACCATGAAAATATTTATAGAATAGGCACAAAGAAAAACTCTATTATGGCGCTGGGAAAGTAGCCGAAGCCGAGATGCCATGTCTTTTTAATATATATATATATATATATATATATATATATATATATATATATAATACAGTGTCGCTGCCGACACTAGAGTTTGAAAATAGATCGCCAGTGAGCAAACACAGGCGATCCCATTATTGAATTATGTAGACCACGTGACCATAGAGGAACCGCATATATGGGAGTTAGCGTGACGTGTAAACGATCGCCATTTCCAGTCTGTTTTCTATTACTATACCGATCACCATTTCTACTCTATCCTCTGTTACTATACGGATCGCTATTCTCTATACTATTTACTATACTATTTCTCTATTAGAAATCACTATAGAGATTACTATTCGAGCGAGTATTAACGAGCAAGTACTATTAGTGCGAATGTTATTCGAAGACGTCTGACATCAGTATTGTTTAACGGCGTTACTATAGTTGTATTTGCGATTACAAAGTCTCAACTACAAAGAGCATAGTGAAAGTGACAACGAGTATTCGTTGATATCAAGGAGTTGACATCATAAAAAATATATAAAGGGAGTCCTTAGACGGTCGACAGGGTTGTAAAAGTTCTCTTAAAATTTCCTAATACCCCGGCAGCTCCCAAGTGATACCAGAGTTCCTAAGTTGTGATATTTGAGTTAATTTCTATATTTCTTATGAAGCTACGATAGTTTTCGCCTGTTACCTCTAGATTTATTTGAAACATTATTTTCTTTCTTGAAATTTAAAATGATGCTTCGAACTGTTCCTTTGAACAAATCACTTACAAACTGCATCATATCCACTACGGAAGGTAACTTCGTTGTACTGTTTCTATAAATATTTTCATGGTAATTGTTCTGATGAGCTTTCTTTTTTGTTACATTGACTGCATAAATTTAAACCTTTTGACATTTTACTGTTGGAATTGCTAAGTGTAACCATAAGTTCTATGCTAATGGTTTCTTCTCTTGCACTTCACGTTTGTGAAATTCTCTTCTGGCTTCTTGCTTTCATGTTAACTACTATCGAACTATTCGAACTGTTCATTTGAACAAATCGCTTTCAAACTGCATAATATCCACTACTTTCGGCTGACTGATATTCGTTCTAATTTCTAAACTATGTTCAAACATTGTCTTCACTGTTATCCAAATAGAAAGATGTGTTGTGTAATTTTAATTCATCCAAAACGAAATCATATAAGAGAACCCTTTTTCCTATTCATCAGCATTGCTTAATGCTAACCCCCAGGTGAGTAACTCACTCATTTCATCTTCTCGATCTAACGTTTTCCGTTGACATGAAGAGAAACGATTATATTGCGGGGTCTGCTGTTGTGTCGTGGTAGACATTCTTGTTCTCTCACCAGAATCTCTCTCTTACCTTTATAACTGTACGATTCATTCGTGCATCGAACATTGCTGTCGCATCTGGACTGGTGAATTTTCTATGTATCTAGAGATTCTTGACAGAACCCAAAGAATAATCTGCAATGTCATTGTTCCTGGCCTGGCATCTTGGCTCCAGTCATTTTCCCACCGCCTTAAGGTAGTTTCGTTGTACCGTTTCATGGTAATTGTTCTGATGAGTTTTCTTCTTTGCTACTTTAACTGCATAAATTTAAACCTACTACCAGATTGGCAAGTAGGTCTTATCTTTTTACTGTTGAAATTGCTAAGTGTAACCATAAGTTCTATGCTAATGTTTTTTTTTTTTATCTTGCACTTCACGTTTATGAAATTCTCTTGCTTTCATGTTAACTACTATCCTCAGAAATTTAAATGCAACGTCAATCATCATCTTCTGTCTCCTTGGATCCTGTCCTTTTATTGTCCTCTCTCTCTCTCCTCAGTAATGTTTTCTCAGATTTTTTTCACTCTCAGCACCTTGCACCTTAGTGGCTTTATCACCTTGCTTGGAGTGAAATAATAATAATAATAATAATAATAATAATAATAATAATAGTTAAGAAAAGAGCGCGATTTAAGAAAAGAAAAAGAAAAGAATAAACAAAATGTTTGACAATGTTAAACAATATTTTAACAATATTGAAATTTTGAAATATTGTTGAACATTGTTAAACACTAATTTTTTTTCTGTTTCGTCTTTTCTTTTTTTCTTTTCTTAAATCTTGTTCTTAAATGTTGAAAAATATTGGAGGAGTTACATCAATCATTTTGTTTAATAATGAAAATAATTAGCAGCGCGGATTCGCATGCCGACTAAAAATTAACAATATTAATCGAATATGGTACTAAGCCGTGTTTAAATTTTTCATTATTAGGATGTCTCGGGTGTTAGGAATTAACTCTAGCCCTCCCTCGCAAAGGAGGTACTGCCTAGGGAGAAGCACCGTTGCTGATCAGGTAAAAAAATGACGTGACTACAATTTTCTTTTTGCCTAAAACCTTTGTACGTTATGATATGAAGAATTATTGCCATAATTCAAAATCTGGTAAAAAAGTAAGCAATATATATATATATATATATATATATATATATATATATATATATATATATATATATATATATATATATATCTTGAATATTACTCGATTACTTTTTTTAGCAGATTTTGAATTATAGCACTATATTCTCCACATATTTTGAGGCTCTACTCTTGAATCGAGGCGTGGATGAAGCTAAATATAACATCAATCAGCTAAGTGACAAATTATATTTATTTATATTATATATATCTCGCGAATACACAGGCCGGTAGACATACATTTACACTGTTTAAAAGCAGCGATGTTTACTCAAATGCGTGTATCACAAAAATATAAGTTTAAAGCAATTGCACACATGTATACATATATATTAATATCTCCTTAGCCAGTTCACCCTGAGGATCCCACGTGGTGAAACCTGGGTAGGTAGTACCTGGATATATATATATATTATATATATATATATATATATATATATATATATATATATATATATATAAAATAAGTGGCATATACTACCTACCTAGCTTTCACCACATGGGATCATCAGGGTGAACACGTCAGTTCACCAAGATGACCCTATATATATATATATATATATATATATGTGTGTGTGTGTATGTGTGTGTGTACTTTATTTCAGTCCGTCGTGAGATTAGCTACGATTAATTAATGATGATCCTTAGCTATAAATAATTAATGATGACCACATCATTATCGTGTATGAGCGATTTCATCATGATTCTTGCGTTAAACTTAGAGAGTAATTATACATTCTTATTGCTCGAAATAGAGTCTCCATTAGTGTCATAAAACCTCGTCGAATTCAAGTAAGACATCTTTCATCATTTCTAAGTTATAATGGTTCAACGTCTAATCTAACTAATGAACAATTTTGCTTTTATACGATTTGGACAATTTTGCTGTTACACCCTATATATATATATATATATATATATATATGGAGAAGCAAATTCTGGGAAAAACTAGACGTGTATGTACGACCGTCATCAGAATATCAACAGTGTACTTCTCTTTCTCATATATATATATATATATATATATATATATATATATATATATATATATATATGCGTGTATGTATGTGTGTGTACGTGTGCGAAACCCCGTTTCAAATTGTAGAATTCAATAGATTTAAGTAACATCACAAAAAATCTCAATTCCGTGCCAAGATCGACTCACGCACAAATCGACTCATTTTTATGAAAAGCATAGGCTCCAAATTAAAATTTCCGCATTTGCGTTTATTAAGAAATTAGCAACGTTATCTCAAACGCCATTCCAGGTTATTAAAAAGCAGACGACCATATTCTTGTTTGCTACAATTGAAATCTCACTCTAGAAAATGATTAACATTTTCCATCGTAAAACTAAATATTAAAATAATTAGGAAATATATTTAGTAACCAATAACCTTCTGAGTTTAGTAAATCTAACCTTTAGCCTCCTTCATCCTCTTTTTCTTATAAATATTGTCGCGTAAATTCACAAAATCAATTTTCAGTTTTTTGGTACTAGGGTTTATGTGATACTGATCACTCATACCTTTCGTTTAATTATTGAATTTAAGTATTCTTTTAATATCCTTCCGCATTTTTGAAGCGAATTATACAACAGAAAAACATACGAACGAAAAAATGTAAACAAACGAATATTAGTAGCAGTAACAATATAGCGCTGATTGGTTAAGTGCTGAAAAGTTACACACATACATAAAGCAACGCTAATACGTCTCTCTCGCATACAGCTTTTCACTCATTTCTGTTGCGTTGTAAAAGCAAAAATAGTTTTCGTTGAACGTGGTTGCTGGGAATTGTAACTAGTTTCTTCGTTTCTTTCAACTTGAAATAAAAAAGATTCCTTTTATATTCAATTATAAAATTATTTAAATTTATAGAGCTGTGTTTGAAGATTATATATATATATAAAGGTCAGTGCTCTTTATCATTTATTTGTTTTCTCCCAAGCTAAAGCAAACAGAAATATAAAATTAATGTGTTATTAGATGTTTAGTCTTTTGAGTCAAGCCACGGTTGTAGATGGCGTTATAAGAATTTGTTTTCGTGAACATTCCTAATACACAATAACCTAAGTCTAATAAACTATTTTAAATACCAAATTTTAGAACCGATGAAAGTATACAAAATAAATAAAATAAAAATAATTAATTAAAAAGAACAAACACCAGTTCAGAACCATAATCCAATGCAAAAACTTAGAAAAACCGATTTTCCCATTTTCGCTTTCCATAAAATCCAGTGTCCTATTTATAAAGCTTAAACAAAGAGCAGAAGAGGCTGTGGAATTATTGATCCACTCTTTTATAATTCATAAAAGTTAGTCTGTATGGTTAAATCTGTTTTTCTGTCCGTTTTGACAGTTCCTGTAGCTCAATCGGCAGAATAGCTGGTACGGTTAACCAGGCTTCTGGAGCCAAAGGTGTTATAAGATCGAGTCTTGCCGACAATTTGTTCTTTATTTCCGATCGACGCTGTTTACGGACGTCCATAACTTGACAGTAAGAATAGTTGCGGTTAATTAAAAAGCAACAAAAATTTATGAAATAAACTACTCGTCAAAAATTATTTTTACGTATCCCTTAGGTGCGTCACGTGTACTGCAGCCGTCGTAGCAGTGGGTGTGTCTAAGGCAAGATAGCCCGAGAAATCTCATCTTTCATCAGTCTTGTTTGGAATTTAGAGTTGTTATTCTCCTAGATGGATGACTAGCGAACCCAATTTGTTTTACTATTCAACCCATTGCTTGAGATCGAGGAAGGGGGAGAGAAAAGACCTTTTCCAGTGGTATTTATACAAAGGGTAAACGCAACAGACAAGCTCAGAATTAGAACTGAGCTCGCTGATTCAATTGTCCCATACGCCAACCGCACATTATCCAAAAACTGATAATGGTTGAGAATTCTTGATTTCATTAAAAAGAAATTCCTTATAATCGAAGAGTGAGACGAAATTGCTTACGATAGACGCACACACACGCGCATGCGCGAATACACGGAAGACCGATTGATATAAAGATGAAAAAAAAAAGAAGATAGATAGTGAGATAGAAAATAGTTATGACCAGACAGGTGTAGATAGCCGGATAATAAAAGACAAGGAAATATAGACAAAAAATGAATAAATAGATAGAAGTGCACATATGTATGTCAACGGGCACTGTAATTATTAAGCTATAAAAGTTCTTGGTAGCTGTGCTTAAGACAAGCTTCCATTTCCTGTGTGCCGGGTCGTGGGCACTGTCAGGGTGGGTGCCGACTCGGGTAGGGGAACGTCGGGAAGACCTGTCTGTCTCCTTCAACAGCCCTGTCAATTGTCTCTTTCTTTTCCGTTCACTAACCTTCATGTAACCCTCTCCACCCCACCGGTCATATCGCAAACTACCAATGATAGACAATGAAAGCTATAATTACTACCCTGGTGTAACTAGCATTAAAATTCAGACATATTCAGTGACGAAGAGGGGTGGGTCTTGGAAAGAGCAGTATTCATGAGAATATTATTATTATTATTATTATTACTCATTGAATTTTCACACCAGTCGGATCTGGTTGTTTCCATCCGAGACCAAGTAATAGCAAGTCTTCTCAATGTTCTTTGCAGTTTTCCCTGTATTCTGGCTTTAGTAGCGTTGTTGTCTGGATGTTTCCATTCTTCCTCGGAATTATAATTTTGTGAATGTCAATGGTAATATTAGTCGTTTCCTTAAAAGGAAACATTTGACATTCATTGACCGAGCAGCCAGTGCTACCGTCGGTTGAAATTTATGAAATCTTTCTTTTCAAACAGTATTTTTTTTTTTCAGGAAAATAGGTCTCTCAAATCCAGTAGCTGTTTTGTAGGGCAGTTATAACTGAGTAAATCATTATAAGCACCCTAACATTTATACAGTGTAACCCGGATATAAGAGACCCGGATATAAGAGAAACCCGGATTTAAGAGAGATTTTCTCTGGTCCCAAATTAGAGCCCATACTTACCTAAACAAAATAGACCAAACCCGGATATAAGAGAAACCCGGATATAAGAGAAACCCGGATATAAGAGACTTAGTCTCCGGTCCTGACAACTCTCTTATATCCGGGTTACACTGTATATAGAAAAATACTTGTAAAAATGAGAAACAGCAAGACGTGGAAACAACATAACAAATATTATTTATTATCTGGTTGTCATGTGGTGTTGGAGAAACGAGAGAGAGTAATACTGAGTAAAATTGTGAGTTTGGGGTCAAATGTAAATCAAATATGGATGAGAATGATAAGATAAAGAATAAGTAAAGTGTATACAGAGTTTCTCGTATGATTTTTTTTATAGATGTGTGTAATGAATGCTCAGATAATTTAGTTAGAAAATACAAGGTGTCTGCTTTTCTTTTCACCTCGAATTTTTGTTGAGAGCTAAAAGATAAATCTTATTATTATGACCTGAAAAAGGAAAAGGAGACGAAATTTTTGTTGACGCAAGTGTTAACGACCTGTTCGTATGAAATTCTTGTCCGGTAGTGAGAATATCATGTGTTTGCGTGTGTAGAGGAGAAAAGTAAGGTCGATTCTCATTTGGTTTAGAATGAGTGAATTAATGATAATTATAATTGTTATAATTATTTTTTACTATAATTAATTTTTACTTGTTTAATTTTTATGGGCACGACAAAGTGACAGCATAATTTATATCTTATTTATGTATTTCTATATTTACACCAGAGTTATAACGCTGTTTCCAGTATTGATGGAAGTTTCCTTCCCAGCCTTTTATTTGAAGTGGTGTGGAAATTCAACATCTTGATTATGTCATGATTTCCTCGTAGAGCTACGTGTGCTATCCATTTTAGTTGTTGTTGTTGATAAAAATCCTCAAGTGATGTAGTTGTTGGTAATTTGGTGCAAATCTTTGTGATTCCGTAGCGCCAGTCAATGAGATCTGATGAAGAATTATCCTCTCTAAGACTTAACAATTTAATTCATTTTAACCATTTTTAATCGTTGATCTGAAAATGCAACTTCTATATAACTAACAGTTTCGATATTTCAGAACGAGGTTGGCGCCATGCATGACATCCGTATGAAAGTATCAAACTGTCGAAGCTATTTAAGCAGATGATTCAAGTTTTTAGGTTAATGCTTTGGCTTTGCAGTAATTTACGGTGTTGGGACAGACTATCCCTAGCGCCGCCTATCCTATGGTATTTTTTTTATCTCGTATACTAAATCTGTTGTAATTGGTCCACACACCGAAGTATTTGTAGTGTTTAGTATTTACTATTTCTACATAATGAATTTTTATGACGGATACAGGGTATCTGCCATCACTGTTTTCATTCGAAAATCCAGATCATAGTTTCTGTTTTGGAAAGGTTTATCTTAAGTCTTATTTCTTGAAACGTTTGGAAGAGGATGTTGATTTTTTTGTTGTACTTAATCAATCTTGTCTCATCTATGAATAGCTCTCGCTCATCATCAATAAATTGGCCTTGGGAGGGGAAACAGAAACGCTTGTAGACTCTTCTGTATTTTCAAGTGGTTCAATAATGCAAATATCTGAATGACTAGAGTTTGGCAGCTGAACTCTCCTCTGAACTAGCTCTAACAGCTCAATGGTGAAGAGACTGGCTGGTATCATTCAATACCTCCAAAACAATGCTAGTAACGTTTCATCACAACTGAGCAAGCTCTAAATTTGCTCCAGCCCTGATGTGTGGTTATATTCTCAACGAGGTTCTTTGCTTCGATCGTCTATTGAGTCTAAAAATGACTCTAGGCCTCAAATGGAACTCGTAGATGCATACCGTCGCTAAGGATTCTGGAAGAATAGTTGGTTCCTTACATGACTCCAGGAAATACCCAACTTGTGCTATCATGCTCTATCTTTATAAAAGTCAGATCAAACCAATCATGGATTATTGCTGCTATAAGTCTGCTGTCCAGTCCTCGCATGAAGTTCATGAGATCAATGCTCGCATTCTCTCCACCAAGGCTCTCTCCTCGGTCCTACCCTCTTTCTGCTTGATATTAACGATAAAACAAATCTTTGACAAATATATATATACAAATGATACAAAGTATTTTCGGAAGTACAAGAAATATGGTTCAGGTATTCGATATTCTTGGACCGTATTCCTTTTATGTTTCTTCTGAAACGAACTTCAGACAATTTCCTCCTTGTCTGAGAAGGATTATTCGTAATTAAAAAAATTAATCAGTAAAATTAATTGGCACAATATATCTATTGTCTTTAATAATATTTTGTCTTAAAGAACACTTGACTATACCTAAATACATATATATATATATATATATATATATATATATATATATATATATATAAGCAGCTCAGTTCCTATGGACCGACAAGCAGACAGTCAAGCAGCTCAGTTCCTATGGACCGACAGCCCAGACACCAGCACTTATGATTTAATTATAGTGGTCAACCACACTTTTTGAAGGGCCGAATACAGAGACCTGGTGCACTACATGCTACAAAATCCCCAAACGTACCTCCGATTTTGAATTCAGAGTTGTCCTTCTCCTAGAACCAGTCGCCAACCCATTGCTATTTACCCATAGAAGAAGAGGATTAATACCTTTGAGAAAGGTATTAAATCCTCTTCTGCTAAATATTAGCACGTAAGTGAATGTAATGGATTTGACTGGAATTCGACTGGAATATATATATATATATATATATATATATATATATATATATATATATATGAGAGTGTGTGTGTGTGTGTGTGTGTGTGTGTGTGTGCTTATAAATAGACACGGATGTTTACAGACGCAAATAACTCATCTGCACACACGTGTAACTAATTATATCTTATGAAAAGAATTCTTTTTTATCGATCGTTTCTTAGCCTTGCAAAATCATTGGCTAATTTCGTAAGAACCATCTTTTTATGCATGCGCGTACCCCCACCTCCACACCAACCCTGACATACGCATACACTCCATCCCCTTCACACGCCCCAACATAAATCCATACGCATAACTACACGTATATTTTCAAATATTTATAAACAGGCACTCACACAGTGACACGCAAAGCGATGTATACTGAAAAAATACACATTTGCTTCTAAAATATAACTTAGAAGAAATCAACTTGAAATAAAATTAGATTTCAAATAATATGACAAAGACACTGAACACTCGTTTAAGTGTGAATTATCCGGTCAATCATCTCTTGCAGAATTGATGTTTGCTGGTGTATTGCTATATAGAAGGATTGGCCAAAGTTGTTTAATGTGAGAACCACATACGATAAAGTTCAGATATTTGAGAGCCGCAAGGCATGAACAAAATTTATATATACTTTTTTGTTACTGATATGTCCCGGAAAGGGAATATATTTGAACGAAGTAGCTAAGTGGTTTTGGCTACTATAATCAAGTAGAATACGGTAGCAGTAATCGACTGGTACGCGTCGTAGTCGCAGGTAAGAAGTGTAGATCAATGGCGTAGTACAATGGGCGTCGTTATAGACTTAGCTATGTCGTACCTACATGTCCGTCGGTATTTATGACGGACACCAGCCAAAGTTTTTATATAAATATTAAGAAATGCACGTATACAATAATATTTATTAATCTATGCAGTTTTAAAACTGCTAATTTGTATTGGTTTCAGTAATCCCAAAGTACACACACACACACACACACACACACACACACACACACACACACACACACACACATATATATATATATATATATATCAAATGTTTTCAAAATCTTGACTGATGATTGTTTTAACTATATTAAGCGTATTTAATACGATAATGAACTACAAGAAATTGCCTTTTGTATTAAATGTGATGAAAAAAAAGAACTCAGACAAGCTATTTCCATGAGCGACATATTAAAGGTCAAAGAGCCACATATTAAAGGTCAAAGAGCCACGTATTAAAGGTCAAAGAGCCACATATTAAAGGTCAAAGAGCCAGGTATTAAAGGTCAAAGAGCCACATATTAAAGGTCAAAGAGCCGCATGTAACTCGCGAGCTGCGGTTTGGCCATGCCTACTATATAGTAAGAAATACTTGCGGAGTATAATGTCTACTTTTTCTCTCTTATTTCATACAGCGATTTTTAATGCCAAATCTCTTTAGGACGTAGACTATCATGGCTCTCCACAGATTCCATTTCTTTATTATCTGTTAATAACCATGTCTTCTTGGGAAGGTCAGTATGTGGTTTTCTGTTGTTGCCTTCTCCACGGTTTAAAATTCAGAGTTTTCTTTTTAGTCTGCCTGCCACCCAAGACACAGTTTTGGATTATTGCCCGTGTCTTTTTCACAGCAACACCATCGTTCATGGACTACTTACCAGGTGTTTCGCGCTCAGTAAAGATATTATTCAAAATATCAAAAAGTCCGGCATTTATATTTTTCGTAAATAGTGATCACGTTTTTTGGTACACGTACTGTAAGTACAAAACATTATTTTTACGTGAAATCTTAATTTCAACACTTAAAATTCCGCGTGGGCATTACATGACTAGCGCTATTATCTGTATCTGTATGTACACAAAATTTATTAAAATTTTATATAAAACTACTTTTAGGGTATATGTTATTTATATAAAACTAATTTCGTGGTATATGTATAAGCTGTGTTATGAAATGTAAAGGGATATCGTGTTCATGCTTGGGATATATTCCCAGAACTTTTTATAGATTATATATGCAAATTAAATAGACTGTATTCCAAAATCCGAAAAAATCACAGAGAAATTCTGATAAAGAATTCTTAACCTGTACTGAGATGACTTAACGCAACGTCACTGTTGCGATTGGTGGTACTTTTGAAATAAGTTCGGAAGCAATATGTCTCCATTTGGCCCGCAGCCATGACATCCGGTGTGCCCGGTACAAGAGTACAAATGATAATAAAATGAACAGAAATATAGAAGCATTTTTATAAAACTGTAAGAAATAAGTTTTGTTCAAACAAATGTAAATGCTATATGCCTTTAATTTAATCGGTAGACCGAATGTCTGGGCATCTTAAGAGTTAAAAGAGTTCTTCCGTTTTCTTTTTTCTAACTGAAACTTCCGGCCATGCAAACGGAAGCGAACCGTCAACTCCATGATGTTAGAAATTATGAAAAATAATACGAATAAATAATAAAGGATCAAAGTTGATATTTAAAAAAATAATAAAAAGATATTAAAATATTGCTAGCTACTTGTGTTGTTACGGAAAATTTTTTGTATCATTTTCAATTTAGGGTAAAAATCTTTATGATGGAAACTTAGTGAATAATTTTTTTTTTCCCGACTCCCTGTAGTATTTACGAATATAAATATTTCATGTTAGTGTTATGAATTTTGAATGCAATTCAAAATAGCAGAAGACGAGACGGCAATAGCCTTAAGAATGGCTTTATTTAATAAAAAAAACAAAAAAACCCGGAACAGAACAACGCTATCGGTGTCTCACCACATGATGTCGCTCTCCCAGAATACAGCACAATTTGTATCTACTCAACCCCCACGAGGTCAGGTTGTGACACAAGGTAGGTTTAATGCGGGGAGCCCGAGCGCGTACACTCGGGCTAGGAACAAAAATTGCCCACAGCCCCTGCAACCGTTGGTTGCGCTGGCCTCGGTGCGAGCACCGATCTCTCTCTCTCTCTGGTGCAATGAGAGGACGCAGAATACAGCACAATGAAAAAATGTACGTTCATTAAAGTACAAGAAATTTACATAGAAAAAAATTAGTTTACATATAGAAGAATTTTCCTAACACAAAAGAATAATGTTCATTTGCATAACAGGTAGTGAAAAAAAAGCAACCATTTTAGATTTTGAACCACAACGGTAGCATTATAATAACATCCGAATTTATAAGAGCAACTTCATATATCAGGCCAAACGAGTGTAGAAGATTTGGGCGCGGGGGGGGGGGGCGTTGAATAAGGGCAGGGAAATTGTTACGTCGGGTGGTATTCATACTTTGGCAATCAGCTTCGAAATACTGAGTTCTGTAGAGTAGAAATGGAAGGCCTCATGAGATAATGGGGGACTTCCACAGGCAGAAATGTTACTTCGTTCAGTGTTTATAAACAGCCGAGTGACCAGGGGCCAGTTATATTTTTGTATTTGTACACCATCAGTACATTATTGGAAAAGAAAGAGAAAAATTACCCATTTTTGGGAAAAAAATTACCAAAGCTCCCTCAAAAATGTCGGCAATTAAATGACCCATAAGGAGTTGATGCGCCGTTAAACTAACCAAACCATCGACGTTGCTTAACTTCGGTGATCGAACGATAACCGGTGTTTCAACATGATATGACCGTAAGCCTGAAACAAAATGAACCAGAAGTTTTCACATAGTACATAAAAAAAGAAAATGTTAGTACGTTTTAAAAATGTTAGTACATGAAAAAAAAAAAACCCCAAAAAACAAAAAACAACCTAGGTTCGAAAAGAAAAAAAAACCCTAATATCTGAAAAAAAAATCAAATATATATTATAGAAAGATTGGTTGGTTTGATTGATTTTGTTTAGCTTCATATCAACACCTCTAGATGTTATTTAATGTCGAAATCTAAATACAGAGCAACCTCGGTCTTGACCATCTCACATGTCGAACAAATCGATTGTCGACCAGAAAATTTGAGATAAAAATGCCTGTTATCGAAAAAAATTTCGATTCCCGAACAATATGGCCGAACCTAGTTAACCCAAACGGAATAATTTCGGGGTCGACCGCCATGTTGTATACATTCGTGTGTTGTGTTGTGCTTTTCTTTACCAATTTTATTGTACTGTGCCTTTTTTCTCTCTTTATTAGCCCTGGTTAGACATAGATCCAAATAAAGCTAGCAGTGATACTGCTAAAAGAAAAAGAAAAGTTAAGAGAAAATTGTTGATGATATTGTATCTTCCTACTCAGTTTCATATGGCAAAATCAACGATCTCTACTATTCTTATAAATAATGAGACGATCATTTTTTCCTTCCCTTTTCCAAACAATAACATCTCTTTCCTTCCCCTCCCAATTACGCCATCAACTCTCATACTTACAGGTCCGGTAAAATTAAAGTGCTCGTCTATATTTTATCTATTGGGTTTATTTATTTTTTCTTAGATTTAATGATTTTCATAAGTTTTGTGTATAAACTTGTGAACAAAGTACTGTTGTAAAGTTGAAATAAGCAATCATCTTGGGACCAGGAACTGGTTAATCCACTGTACATTGATTTCTATTGGAAGAATAGTTTCGGTTTACGAACGAGCTTCAGGAACGAATTAAATTCGTAAACCGAGGTGCCACTGTATTTTGAACACAATTTTATGACTTCAATTAAATATATTTTGAACGCAATTATATGCCTTCAACTTCAGATAGCATGCATTGTTGGCCATTTTGCTATAAAATGTATTGTTGGTAATTCTATTATAAAATGTATTGTTGGTTATTTTGGTATAAAATGTATTGTTGGTAATTCTACTATAAAATGTATTGTTGGTCATTTTGGTATAAAATGTATTGTTGGTAATTCTACTATAAAATGTATTGTTGGTAATTCTACTATAAAATGTATTGTTGGTAATTTTGGTATAAAATGTATTGTTGGTAATTCTACTATAAAATGTATTGTTGGTCATTTTGGTATAAAATGTATTGTTGGTAATTCTACTATAAAATGTATTGTTGGTCATTTTGGTATAAAATGTATTGTTGGTAATTCTACTATAAAATGTATTGTTGGTAATTCTACTATAAAATGTATTGGTCATTTTTCTTTAAAATTGTGTTGTTGGTAATTTTACTATATCTATTGCTGGTATTTTTATATAAAAATGTATTGCTGGTATTTTTAGTATAAAAATGTATTTTTATGCTTTCATTGTGTTTTGTTCTTGGGTCCACTATTTGCCCATAGCTGGGACCCTAACAGGTTCTACCACCCCTGGTCAGGGTGGACCTGGGAACAACAACAATTAAGAGGTGGTTCCACGTTCTTCAAAAGGTCCAATCTCACGCTGCCGGATGTCATAGAAAGAAGAACAAAAACATTCTTTTGCATATATCGCTGCTGTTCCAGAACAATGATTACATTCACTGTTTTTATCGCCATCTACGAATTATTTGGGATTACAATCTAATTCCCTGCTAGAGAAAGAAAAACAAAGATATGGACATATAACTTCATGGTTTATTTCTCAAAACATGGAATATTTTATTGTTTCAATTGATCGTTTACTAACCAGTTAGAGACACTAATTATAATTTCCTTCCTGAAGAATTTCTTCAGTTTTATGAAATTATTCGAAGAGAAACGTTTCAAAAAATGTCGCTGTATTATCGAGCATTCTCGACAAAAGATTATTTTTTACGGTTGCAAATTTGAAACTATACAAATATTCATCATCAGACAACGAAAACTGCAAAAATATCTTTAACATTTCGATTTTTTTTATCTGCGTGTGTCTTTATTTGCTATTTTTGAAAGAAGGACAAGAAGAAGTAAAAAAGAAAAGTCATTTAGTGAATATCCCTTTTCAAAATATACAGATGACACATGAACCGGTTTTCTATCTTCTCAGATCTACAGTAACATTTTCCCAGGAATGATATCCGGTTGTCACATGGTACAAATCATTAGTGTCCACATTAATCAATTGATATCTTTCAAGCCGATCTGATCTCGCACCTTTCGTGACAGCTTCAAGAATTTTTCTAAATCTGTTTATGCTCGGTTAATTGGACAATAAATCAGTATGAGACACTTTTTCCCACTTTTTTTTATCATTTTATTTCGCTTATCTAGCTAATTTACAATCATTTCAAATGACTGGGGTATGAAATGCCCACAATTCGTTTCTGGCATGTCTATAATTGTCTAGAGCGACTAATTAATCATTGCATATGATATTAATACTGGAGATAATTGTCACTATTTAATTATGGGTTTGTTCGTAATAAACCATAAATTATTTTTCTAAAACATAAATAATAAAATGTAGAGCAAAAAATTAATTTTAATCATCTCTTGACTGACAAGCACATGGAGAGCAATCGCCCTGACATCACACTTGTGCACAAGAGCAGACATGAAGGGATCCTGTTAGACGTTGCGGTACCATTGGATAAGAGCATCGTGCAGACGTAGCAGATAAAAATATCCATGTACCAAAACTTGGCAGGTCAAATCAGAGAAATATAGCAAGCATCAGTTCAAGTTATCCCTTTTGCTGTTGACGCACTCGGGACTATCTCCAAGAATTTCTCTACTTTGCAAGATGTCTTGGAGATAATTGACATCACTAGCAGTGCACGGGTGGTAGGCCTATTTGGAACAGACCATGTGCTGAGGAAAGTGCTGTGTATCTAACCGGCGGATAGAAACTGAGATTAGCATCAGCGAGCAGAAATATCTAAGAGTTGGACAAGAACTGTAATAATAATAATAATAATAATAATAATAATAATAATAATTCTTAATGACGTAGGATTTCCTGCAGCTTTTAAGATCTTCAAAAACTATCAAAATACACAGATTTTAAAGTGGAAAACTAAAAAATTATGGCACACGAGGACATCAATAATTCCAGTTGTACTTGAATCCCTCGGATTGATTAAAAAAGGTTCCGATAGACTCATTGAAGGGATTCCTGGTTGACCATACCCTAAAGAAATACAAAAAAATTGTACTCACAAGTACAGCTCACACATTATGAAGAGTTTTATTTATGTAAAATATGTGTGATCTTACTTTGTTTTCTTTTTTTTACAAAAAGTATTTAATTAGTTGCATAGTATGTGCTTCACCAGGACTACATACGATTTTTGAATTCAGTCTCCTAGAGTAGTTGCCAACCAAGGCGGAATAGCCCAGTGTATCCTACTATTTAACCCATAATCGGAGACAGAAAAGATACCTTTCCCCACGGCATATGCGCGAAAGTGAATGTCATGAAACTCGACTAAAATTCGAACCCGGCTCTCCGATTTCTAGTTTCGAGCTGCTATCCATTAAATCTCCCGCATATCCGTAATTCTTTTATGACACCAATAATAATAATAATAATAATAATAATAATAATAATAATAACTAGCATCCATACACAGCTGGTCGATCAGAAAAAGCGTTCAATTAGAATGGAGCAAAAACAGCATCATGTTTAGATGTAAAAGAGTCTATCTTCAATTACTTTAAAGTCCTTTCATTAAAAAAATATTTTGAATTAATGCAGTTACTGATATAACAGAAGTAGTCTGTATTTATTCAATTGAAGTTAGTCGAGGACATGAAGGGGTAAAACAGGTAACATGAAGACCCACTTTAGACCACAATTATTTTGGAGTTTTTGAAATTCAATTTGTCAGTGTGCTCTCACGTATATAAAAATGGATGCATTTATAAAGTAATTGTTAAGTTTGATGAAAATTGGTTGAAAGATCAACGAAAAATAAAGAAACCAGTAAAAATCCCCATTTTTTCGCTAATTATGCGGGTTTTCACTATATGGGTGGACTCAATTATCAAATTAAATGACTGCTAAACAATCAACTTATTGTTGGCTAAAATTGAGTGAAGTTTGTATTAGATTGCTTGAAAATTGAGGGAGTTTTACTTTAAAATTTGTGTTGAAATCGATCTTTCGTTTTTCGCGGGTTTCGCTAAATGCAGTGGCGTAGAAATAAAAAATGAGATATCATGGAGCTCCTCATGATGTAAGTAACCTAAATACAGTATGAACGGAATCGGGGTAAAAACTGAATTTATCGATATTTAATCGGCTTTATCGATTATTGATGTTTTAAAAATTATCGATTTTTACGCTAAGAACCTATATCTTACATTGTACAATGTATGTGCTAAGTTTGGTCAGAATCGGTTGGATGGCTCTCGAGTGAAAAGGTATCACGCAGACAGACACACACACACAGACATCCTCTGTTTTATATATATATATATATATATATATATATATATATATATATATATATATAGATAGATAGATAGATAGATAGATAGATAGATAGATGATAATACGAAACTTACAGAAAAGCGCGATTTAAAAAAGGAAAAAGAAAATAACACATTGACAATATTCAACAATATTTCTACAGTATGTCTGTCTTCTTCAAGTAATGGTTAACAATTGTATACAAGTATAAACATCTACAAAAATATTTAAGTCTTTTTACAAACGTCGCTTGTCTGGAGAAAAACAGACATTGTTGAAATATTTTTGAACGTTGTCAAACAATGTGTTATTTTCTTTTTCCTTTCTTAAATCGCGCTCTTTTATAAGTGATTTTAAATATCGAAAGACTTACGTCAATCATTTTGTTTAAAATAATAATAAAAATAATTATTATAATAAGTACCATTCATAGTAGGTGCGTTTGTAATGATAAAAAAGGAACACAACAACACATTGAAAAATCCCAGGAAAGCCTAGCTTAAGAGAAATACAAAAAAATTTTCTTAATAAGTACATCCAAAACACATAGAAGTACTTTGTCCATATAACGCTAGTGATGTTATGAGAGTTTGAAAAACAAATCATGAAATGTAGCCATAACAACACATTATTACCTGCCTTAGGTTTTCCCGCGTACTTGGTAGGTAGTGTGACCATAGCAGAAATTGAAATAATAATAATAATCCCTGTTGTAGTTGGAGCCCTAGGACTGGTTGGAAAAGATTGCAGTAGACTAATTGAAGGGATTCCTGGAAGCCCATGCCTCAAGGAGATACAAAAAAATTGTTCTGACAAGTACAGCCCACACTTTACGAAGGGCTTTATCTATGTTTTTTTTTTTTTTTCAGTGTAAAGTGTCATGACGCCATTTCTAACCTTAGGTCCCTGGGCGGGACCCGGAAAGAAACGTGTAAACACCAGAAATCAAAGAAAATAAAAAAAATAATAATAATATCATTTGAGTAAATATTATTGTAGAGTCGGGTTAAGTAGAAATTACATTCTGAAGTAAAATTAGAGTCTACACCAGTGAGCCTTTTTAATGAAATTTAGCCTACTGGAAAGATTTCTCAATTTCGTATATAAGACGCAGGGTGATTTTTAAAAGCTATTTCTTTTGTGTGTGTGTGTGTGTGTGTGTGTCGAGGTGTTGTGTTGCAAAACCTAAAACAAAACATGTGCGGCTTATATGCATTCAAATCCGTTAACAATCTTGGATAACCTTCTTAAGAAGCTCACCTCAACCACATTTCATGCATTGCAGTACGTGCTGCGGATAGAACCTACTATACTAACGAGACGAGTTTGCTAACAATTGCGCCTCTCGTCTCAGCTCAGTTCTGGCACCTGGTGCGGATCGAAGTCACTACATTAGCAAATCGATTTGCGCGGCGAGTTTAATGTCAGTGTTAATCTAATCTCTTTTGATCTCAGCAATTTCCTTATGACGTAAAGCTGAGCTCTCGCAAAGCCAGCGATGAAGTGTGTGTGTGTGTGTGTGTGTGTGTGTGTGTGTGTGTGTGTGTGTGTGTGTGTGTGTGTGTGATACATTATCGGTATTCCTCAGATCGCTTCGGAAATCCAGTCCACGAAAGATAAATAGAATTTGCATTCGTTCTTTATGTTCGTCGTCGACTTTTCTTATCGTTCCGCTTATCGGAAAGAATTTTTTTTTTTGTTGTTGTTCTGTTTTAGGAACAACGGTGTTTACTTATTTCACTCACAGTGACGGCTGAGCGTCATTTCAAAAAGCTTCCATTTTTAGTCGTGTTTTCTTATTTATTGAATAGATCAAATGAAAATCAATGAAAACATATGTGAAGGAAAAAAAATGAAAGATACAGCGTGAAACAGATTTGCTATCTCTTTGACAATTGCAATCATCATCATCATCATCATCATCATCATCATCATCATTATCCTGAAGTTTGTTCAGAGGGTGTTTTCGGTCATTAACCCGAGTAACGTGCAGACGTTTCCCTCTCCAATGCATGATGCGGCATTAAGTTGTCTATGAAGACTTATATATAAGTGTGACTTGCATAAGATATGAAAATTTAATGAACATTATAGCTTCGCTATAGGTATATGCGGAAGGCATGAAGGACGTCTCGGACTGGGATGAAGCATAACAAAAAAAATTGATTGATTATTACTCTTGCGTAGCGAGTTCGATTTTCACTAGGTGGCCTATACTATGACCTTATGCTAAACTAATAGAAGCTTAGTAAATATTCTGGGTGCCTAAGAGTCGAATAATGGTTAACAATATATTCTGCTTGTCAATTGCTACTGAGTAGTGAGTTCAATTCCCACAAGGTGTTCTATACAGTGGACGTTTGTTAAACTTCGCTAAGCTTACAAAATATTCTGGGTGCTTAAGAATAGATAATATTCTGTTTAGCAACTGCTACCAAGTAGTGACTTCGATCATCAACGACAGTCCATTATTTTTGGTCTTGCGTAAATCAGTAACCGTTTATCTACGGCTCGGAGCTCAAAGTTATCTATTGCATTTAGACTAGCTTTCTACAAGGGTACAAGTGTGTGGCACTCCAGGAAGGATCGAACCTGTTACACAGGAGAAGGGATCTGCGTGTCTAGCTTGTTGATCGTTTCAAACGTGCCCAAGTGCGATAAAAAAAAAGCGTGTAACAGATTAAGAAAAAATATAACTAACTGCCTTTCCAGTTTGAATCCTAGGCATATTCTCTTTATTAAGTTTTAGCAAGTGCGCAGGTCGATAGACGTAATAAACATTGTTAAAAAAAAAACAGATACTGAATGTCTATTTCAAATATGGGTATCCACTAAAAATAACGAATGAAGTAATAATAATATCGGATTAAAAATAATTCCATTATTTCTTTTATATATATATATATATACGTGTGTGTGCGTGTGTGTGTGTGTATATATATATATATATATATATATATATATATATATATATATATATATATATATATATATATATATATATATATATATATATATATATATATATATATATATATATATAACATACAAGTTATAATATATATAACATGCAAGCCTGAAGAGAAGCATTTTTGGCGGTAACTTGGATGTTCCAATATAACAGATTATAACATTTATTGCTCCACTCTTGTATTGAGCCCTTTTTAAATTAATGTTATCAACGTTTGAATTAATATTCTTTTCGTTCTTTTACATTTGAATATATATATATATATATATATATATATATATATATATATATATATATATATATATATTTATATATATTATGTGTATTTGTGCAGCAACCTTTCTTTCAAATATGTTTCATTGAAAAAGGCCGACAAGGAAGATTTAATTAATCTTTTATTGAGATTTTCCAGCATTCTAACATTTTTTCGTTTTTCGGGTGAAAAAATGAAGAATATAGGAATTGTCCATAGTTATAATTGTCCCGAGCGCTTTTCGGCTAGTTCTATAGCCAGGATGTTGTTTTTGCATGTTGAATTTCTGGGTGCGGTGTATACATACTAGTTTTGCTGTGTGAAGTATGTGTAGTGGGTGTTGTATGCCTTTTGCCAGCCACGTGCTATGCGTGGCAGTTGGCCAGGGCATGACTTCTACTTTTAGAAAACTTTTAACACGCTCTCTCCACTGCTAAATAGTGTAAAGTTGATAGCGGGTGAATAATATTTAATAAGCAATGCTTCCCTAATTAATGATTGTGTACGGCTGTGATTTGAAAAGAATCTTTGTGATATGGACTATGTTAGAATGCTGGAAAAAATCAATAAAAGATTCCATCTCGTATATATATATATATATATATATATATATATATATATATATATATATATATATATATTATACTAGATGGAATATATTAGAATAAGTTTGATGTTTAATTTTTGATATTTATTGACAACGTTTCGTTCGATTAAAAAAATCAGGTTATGTGTGTATGTGCTATTTATATCAAGTCAGATTTTATTATGCAAGTCAATGTTTACGCATTAGTGTCTGAAATAATCAACCGATGTTGGTAATCTTTTCTGTACATACGTATATATTTATATGATTGGTATAGTCTCTGAAATTCAACTGATAATATCTATCCTTATAAAGAAAAAATATTGGTAATAACTTATTTTGTGGATGTCAGGTTTTGTTTTGCAAAGTGCTGCATGAATTTTTATCTATAAATAAATCCAAACAATATTGGCCACAAAAACATATTTAATTAACACAGTAGTCTATACAATTGAATTTATTATTATTTCGTTAGTCTATCGGGTACGCTGTAAGGTGATAGTAGGATTCAAGATGGCGGCTATTTATCGTCTGCTAATGAAATACCTTTTTTCCTACAAAACTAATTAAATTTCGTAAACATTTGTAAAGGAAAAATGCTTATATCTTACCTTTAATCATTGAACTCGATTTCTTAGGTTTCTTCTTCTTTCTGTATACAGTTTTTAATATTCTTTTGGAATCTATAGAAAGAAAGAAAGAAAGAAAGAAATCTGATGTTTGGTTCTTTGTTTTTTTTTGTTTTTTTTTAATAAGTGGGATCGAACCCACAAGGCCGCGAGACAGATAATGAACAGATCGAGAAAGGTAGATGTGACACAAGAGTATTCAAAATTTTACAAATACGTGGCTTATCTGTTGGTACAGGAATATTATGTTGCGTCAATTTGGAAGTGTTCGCTTGTCTTGAAAATTCGATTATTTTAAGCTCTTAGTTGGGCTTGAACGCCTATTACAGGTGCCAGTTACAGAAAAACACCCAACCATTTGAATTATGAAGTAGGCGTACCGATAGCTAAAAATATAAGCGAAGTGAGATAGATAGACCAATAGATAGATAAGAAAAGATCAAAATTCTTAGAGAAAAATACAGATGCTTCATACATTGATAAAATTACTGTTTGAGGAAATAAAAAAAATCACCATGTATCACTTTTTTTTTTTTTTTTTTTAATATTTGCATTTTTAGGTAATTTAATATTTTTAATCTCCATTTCTTTCTCTCTTTCTTTACTCACATACACAATCATGCTAACAAATATGTAAATATCTGGGGGAAAAGCGATAGAAAAAGATAGAAGAAAATGAGAAAGAGAAAAAATGTATGCGTGTGAGAGAGGGAGCGAGAAAGAGATAAAGAAACAAATAAAGAAGAAAGTACTGAAAAATCAATATAATAAGGAATAGATAGATAGAGAGAGAGAGAGAGGGAGAGAGAAGGAGAGAGATCGAGAGAGAGATAGAGAGAGAGAGAGAAGAAAGAGAAAAAACGACTAAATGAGAAAGGTGTAGAAAAGAGAGAGTGGGGAAATATAGAGATAGAAAAAAAAACGAAAGAGAAAGTGTTGAAGAACGATAAATGAAGGAATCTCTCTCACTTAATAGAGAGATAGAGAGAAAGAGAGGGGGAGAAAGAGGGAGAGGAAGGAAGAAAAACGACAAAAAGAGAAAAGTAAAAATAAGATGGAGGAAAGAAAATAAATAGATACATGGATACATAGATAAAGAGAGAGAGCAGGAGAGAGAGAGAGAGATAGAGAAAAAGAAAGAGCATGCAAGAGAGAGAGAGAGAGAGAGAGTGAAATCGACAGAAATTCAAACAAAGAGACAGACAGAATAACAGGCAGAAATTGGAAAGAGTGAAGTAGTATTGATCAAGCAAGATGAAACGAAGCCCGGATGTACTGTCGGCACGGGACACTTCCTGGAGACAAAGAATCATTCTGAAAGTCTTTGCGAAACTTCAAAGACCAAAGTTAAAAAAAATTCCCTTTCGGCAATCGATAAATTCTTTTTAAAGAACGTGAAAGCAAGTTGGATGTAGTGGTGGTGGTGACGGTGATGGGGGGAAACACGTGATTCAGCTAATTAATGAGACAGGTCGTATTTTGTTTGCTTTCAAGAATTTTGCCCTGATTGGTTTGTGCAGAATAAGGGTGAGGGTAAATCCTATAGCACCCAGCCCTACCCACAACCTTTTCCCTTACTTCTTTTCTTTTTCTTTCTTTCTTTCTTTCTTTCTTTCTTTCTTTCTTTCTTTCTTTTTTTCTTTTTCTTTTTTTACCTTCCCGGAATGAACAGTGTTTAAAGGTGAGGATAGAAATGTTGGAAGAGGTGGAGGAATTTAGAAAATTGCTAAACAGACAAAAAGATGGCTTTTACGAAATAAGCAAGAATTTTTGCACGGGTTCAGCAACGATCGATAGAAAGAGATTTCATTAAAAATAGTGCGCGGGCGTAATTAATTGTGTGTGTGTGTGTCTGTGTGTGTATGTACGTGTGTGTGTGCATGCGCGTGCGTAACTGATTTTTCATGTTCATGTGTACCAGTGAACCTTTATACATTATCATATAGATATAAACAGTGTGGACATAGAAATCAACACTGTATAGTGACTACGAGTTTCCATAGTCTGATTGATAGCTTATGGTGTGAAAATGACAATCACCATGCAGTGTTTATAGCTATCACCGATAATACGTATTGTCCCCCTTAAAATATATCAGATTTCAACAATCTAATTATATATTCGTAAATATATATATATATATATGTGTGTGTGTGTGTGTGTGTGTGTGTAAAAAAAAAGAGAAAATATAGAAATACATAGATAGATGGTTAGATAGATAGATGTGGATGGACTGAAATAGATAGATAGATAGATAGATAGATAGATAGATAGGTAGGTAGTGTGTATAAAATTGGATATAGAATACCGATAAATCTTTGAAAAATATGACAAATGGAAAACCGTTTCATTGAAAGTAGATTTGATTACGCGTTTTGCCTTTCTAGGCTTCATCAGATCCAAAAACGAAAGAAAGAAATGTGTGTGTGCATGCTTAAATAATGAATCATTAGTACATTAGTCTAGATAGATATGTGTGTTGTACAAAAGGCAATTCTTACTCTATGTGCCGTGCCCTTGCAGGAACTGGCTCTCCTGAACTTCCTATCTTCTGTCGCTCTTAGTAACATTTGTCTTTTCACTATCCTCTCTGCTCCTTTTTCTGTCACCCATTTACACAATCATGTTATTTAGGTTATTCGCTCTTTGCCTTGAATATGTCTTGTGGGTGTCAGATTCCTCAAGACCTCTTTCCTCATTATGAGCCATAGAAATGTCAACTGTCTTTTTCTAATTCTAAGTATAAATGAATACCCCCACTATTTCTTCTTAAAACTTCCTCGTTACTCACATGTTCAATCCATGGTGTGCTCATCATCCTTCGGTAGAACCTTATTTTTGCTGCCTCAAGCCTTTTCTTTATTTGAGAAGACTTTCTAGCATTCACTACCATATAGGAGGACCGATATTACATAACAGTTTAGTCTTCTTTTTCTTTGTTTCTAAGGATTTTTTTCTGTTTCTTAATACTTTGTTTAGCTTTTGAAAGGCATCTTTAGCTATTCCAATTCGCCTTCGGATTTCGGTGTTACATTTTCCGTCTTCTGTTAAAACAATTCGCGGCTATTTCAATTTTCGTACCTGATTGATTTTGGCGTTCTGGGTAAGACGATAAACTACGTCCAGCAGCAAGGCCTCTGATCAGGAGGTTTTGAGAAGCGTGGAACCACCTCTTAATTGCTGGTGTTCCCAGGCTCACCCTGACCCGGGGTGGTAGCACCTGTTAAGGTCCCAGCTATGGGCAAATAGTTGACCCCAGAACCTGACTCAAAACACTATGAAAGCGTAAAAATAGATTTAAATACCAGAAATACTTTTTTTTAAAAAATTAGTATCAGCAATAGATATTTGAAAAAAGAAAATATTGCCAGAAATAAAAATCTTGTCTATACATTTTTGAAAAAAAGGAAATTTTGTCGGCATTAAATAACCCATTGTGGTTAATATGCCGTAAAACAAACCAAACCAAACCATTATTTTATTAATATATAATGGTCTATATAATATTTATTTAATTCTTAAATATTAAATTTAAATTTAAATTCTTTAAATATTACCATCAATAAAAATTTTGTCGGCATTAAATAACCCATTGAGTTTGATATGCCGTAAAACAAAACAAACCAAACAAAACCAGCTATACATTTTTGAAAAAAATATTACTAGCAATTAAAATCTTGTCGGCATTAAATAACCCATTGAGGCTGATATGCCGTAAAACAAAACAAACCAAACCAGCTATACATTTTTTTTAAAATATTACCAGAAATAAATATCTTGTCAGCATTAAATAACCCATTCAGGTTAATATGCCACAAAACAAAACAAACCAAACCAAATTGATTGATTTTGGCATCGCCGATTTGTAGTTCGCATCTTGAGCTTCAAAAGGTAAGATAATATCAAAATTATAATTAATAAATCTCTTACCTACTATGCGGATTTATCCTTTTCAGTAACAATTACCATTTGCAGCCGATCAGTGTAAAGCTATAATTGCTCTTATTATTGTTGTTTGGACAAGAAAAATATTTGTGTGAAAAAGTAATTTCACAAAACACTTAAGTAAATATTTAAATCTAAATACCATAGAACGTCGTTTGACTGTTCCAGAAAGCGTTGGCATTAATAGGTTTTTGTTTTCATAACGGGATCTGATCAGTTAATTCAAATCCGTCCTTAGAGGACAAACGTCTCGTTTTTGAAAACATGACAACTGGGCGCAGGAACATGGAAAATTGTCAAAAATATGTGATGAGGTTGTATTTTTATATGGTTTTCCTACACAGTGATGAAAAACCAACAATGTCTTGTGGTATCGGAAGTCATTATTATAAAACCACGGTGTTTATGAAACCAAGCCTGGCCTCAGGGCCATAACTATAAGTAAACGTCCTTGTTTTTAAACAGTGAAATTTATGCCCACCGACCTACCGTTTTGTGGAGTTTATGTGGTCTGTAGTCCGTTGAGTTATTAAGCATTTGTCTGATTTCATGTTGTGGCTTTCCGTTAGTGGTTATAATCAACCAACAACTAATATATTTTAATGGAGCTATTGTTAGATAAATGTTATGATAAATGACTCGACAGTGTTGTAGTAGTGAAACCAATGCATGTGTTTCAATTATTTGAAAAGCATTCTGAAATTAGACGTGAATAAATAAAGTGTGTGTGTGTGTGTGTGTGTGTGTGAGAGAGAGAGAGAGAGAGAGAGTGTGTATAATAGTATCCGAATCAAAAGTGAAGATGAAACAAAATGGGAAATATATTAACGTTTAACGACTGTTCTCTTTGGCTTCGTTAATAAATTTTCCAATTTGTTTCGTCATCTTCACACACACATACACGCACACACAAAGAGACATATATATATATATATATATATATATATATATATATATATATATATATATATTATAAAATAAAATCATTAATGTCGTCATCGCAATCGCTAAAGATTATGAAGACGACACACAGAAAAACAATGCTCCACACAAGAGGCAGAAGTAAAGTATTTTCTATAAGAATGAATACCCATGACAATAACGGCCGTCGCCGGTTGTTTGCGCATGAAATGTCTATGAAACTTCTAGTGGCGGCCGACTATCGTGCCAACAACATTTTATTCAATATATATAAGACATTAGTTTCTGTAGTTTACTGCTACCAGCAAGCAGAAATATTTCTTCTCCCGATGATGGCCATTTTGACCGAAACTAGTCGAGGAATCTAAATGAAATAATAATAAAAAAAACGAAAGAATATTAATCTACAACCCAGTGTGTCTGAAGATTTTAATTTTTTAATATTTTTTTATTGTTCAAATATATAAATAATAATAATAATAATAATAATAATTAATAAAGTTTCATTTTTTTTCAAATTCTGCATTAATTTGTGGCGGTCAAGTGATATTGTTTTTAAATAAAAAGTATATTTGCTGATCATAAATGGTGAAGCTTACTACAATTCAGCAATCCCCAGTATACACGATATTAACAGAAAGTAAGAGTGGTAACTATAATAAATTTAAAAATTATTGGTTATTTTCTCAACAAGCGTCTTGGTAAGTACTTAATATTTAATAAAATGTTAGAATGCTTAAAATATTTAAATTTTTAAAGATTACTGGAAAGTTAAAAAAAACATGCGTTTACGTTGTATTCGTCATATAATTTTACTACAATTATTTCTCCTTACATAAATCTCACAAACATCAGATTATCGATAGATGTGTCAACACCTCACAAAAATAACCAGCTCCGTTTTAAAAATGCTTTTCTCCGATATTTTAAACTAAGTAATATTTCTTTCACTCTGTCCTAGGTTCTTAAACTGCATCCGCGTCCTGGGTAAGACGACAAACGACATCCGCGTCCTGGGTATGACGATAAACTACACCCAACAACAAGACCTCTGATCAGGAGGTTTTGAGGAGCGTGGAACCACATCTTAATTGCTGGTGCTTCCAGATCCACTCTGACCCAGAGTGGTAGCACCTGTTAGGGTCCCAACTATGGGCAAATAGTTAACCCACAAATTGAGGTCAAAATGTATGAAAATAAGTTTTAATACCAGCAATATATTTTTGTAAAAATTATTACCAGCAATAAATTTTCGAAGAAAAATATTACCAGCAACGAATTTCTGAAAAAAGAAATATTACCAGAATTACATATTTGGGAAAAATCTTACCAGAAATATTTTTTGAAAAAAATATTACCAGCAATAAAAATCTTGTCGGCATTAAATAACTCATTGAGGTTGAAATGTCGTAAAACAAAACAAACCAAACCAATCAGATTAACTAAACTTTAAATCAGTTAGTCTGCCTCAAATAAAATTTCAGAAAGTATATTTTATTTTTGAAAGATTTTTTAATAAAGATAATTATATTGTGTTGATTGTTAGTATGTCCGAGTTTAGCGATTTTACTGATAATAAAAATATCCAATCAATTTAAATTCGGTTTGAAATACAGTAAAGTATTTTGCTTATTGGAAATATTAAATTAATTCTATTAGCTTGGGATTAAAATTAAAATAAAAACTTAAAGAAAAAAATTTCATTTTTAAAAATTAATTTTAGATCTTAAGTATCACTTTTATTTTGGAGGTACCTATATATTTAAACAAAAAATTTATACCACAGAATTTATATATGGTTTTAAAAATGAAGCGCATTCTTTTAAAGGAAGCTTTTTCATCCAACACTTCGTAAAGATTCGTTGGAACAACAATAATTAAAGCGGTGGAACTGAAAATGGTGACCACATCTAAAAAAGGAGCCACAATTAAAATAATTTTATTACTAAAACAACAAATCGGTGTAAATAAGCTCCTAGTAAGTGTAAAACAGAAAAAAAAAAACAATTAGTCCCCACCCACCCATGAGACACAGAAAACGAAGAAATTTCTATTTCTGCCTACACAAAGTCGGTTGATGAAGCTTAATGTCAACCGCTTCTAAAAACCGCTAATGTTTAACCGGCCGAACCCTGTGCAATAACCTGAACGCATCGTCAAAATATGCCAAAGCGCAGCCCTGGTTGTTGATCAAATGAAGTCCAATCGCTGACTCACAAACTAAGTCAAGCGATTACTCTTACTAGTTCCACCCTGTCTTATATACCGCAAGTTGGTTCACCTCACATAGTCAAGTTCACACTGACATTTAAATTGATAAACCCCGTAACTACTTTGCAGGTAGGGAAAACCATTCTTAGCGAAAGATGGGAACACCGGAATAACATTAAAAACACTACGCAGCTTGATAGAAGAAAAAGAAGAAGTCACTTGAAGGGGAGTTGTGATCACAGCGCCCAAAATGCGCTAACTGAATAAAATGAAAAATATCTGAAAAAGAGAGTTGTCGAAAAGATTGAACAATGGTGCTGTTTCACTGCTTACCAAAGACGCTATTTTTACCATATATACGCTTCTACGACTTTGTCCATTATCCAACAAATATTTAGCTATCCCCCCACGAGGATCGAATGTGGCACAAGGCCGAGTTTAATGTGGGTATCCCGAGCCCGTAGGCTCGGCCAAAAATATAGCCTTCGAACCCGCCTAGGCGGGTTCGAGGCCTGTCAACCAAACCCCGAACGAAACCTTGCACTTTGGCAAAGCTTCGTCCGGGTTCCTCCCTGCTAATGCAGAGAGTTAGACAGACGGCGGTTGCTGTAACTTAATACAGTCGATTATCCAACAAGATATTAGATATTATACTCGTCCATGCTTACAATATTGTTGCCACATATGATCTGGTGCTCCTGCTATTTACCTTGAGCTCCCTGATAAAATCCAAAGAAGAATCAGCAATATTATTGGTTCTGATCTGACGTCTCGGCTTCAGTCACATTCCCATAGCCGTAAAGTTGCCTCTCTGTGCCTTTTCTATAAATACTTTCATGGTAATTGTTCGGATGAGCTCTTCGCTATGGTACCTAAACATTATGAATAAGTACTAGATTGGCGTCGAGATTTCACCAATTTACAATCGAGTTAGCTAGACGAAACCGTTAATTCTATGCTAACAGTTTTTTTCCCACACTTCTCGCTTGTGGAACTCCCTTCCAGCTCTGTGTTTTCCAGCCAACTTTAATCTGCAAAAATTTGAATGCGATGTCAATCGTTATCTACCGTCCTCCTGATTACTATTCCTTTGTTCTTGTTCATTAGTAATGTTTCTGTTTCCAATGTCTTCCACATCCAGTAACCTCTTGTGTCATAGTCGCTTTACTGCCTTGCTTGGGTCGAACTCGATTAAAAAAATGCGTTATCCAAAATGTTGAAAGCTTCTAAAAACTTTGTTTTTTTTTTATGTAATCTGGTTGGAGTTTCACAAAACAAGATGTCGGATCTGAGAAATGCAGTACTTTGAAAGAAGGAAATCGTCAAAAACTGTTAATTAAAAATGAGAATGATACTTTACAATATGGATTCTTCTTCATCGTCATCAGAGTTGATTCGACTGGAAGGAATAGTGAAAATCCGTATGATTCCTCATCTTCAACATGGCTGCTCATTTCCGGGCATGACCGTCTGCTCAAGCATGTGAATTTCTTTAACACTCACGAAGCCAACATGTGGTTTATATTACAATTATGCTGAGCGGACCTTAGTTACAGTTCAACAATGTTCCCCGCCACATACGGTTTTGAATTTAGAATTTTTCTTCTCCTATATTGGTTTGCTAACCATATCTGGATAATCCAGTCTACCATGTCATTTCTCGCCCTGGTATGATGATAAACTACATCCGCGTCCTAGATAAGACGATAAACTACGTTCGACAGCTAGGCCTCTGATCAGGAGGTTTTGAGGAGCGTGGAACCACCTCTTAATTGTTGGTGTTCACGGGTTCATTCTGACCCGGGGTGGTAGAACCTGTCAGGGTCCCAGCTATGGGTAAATAATTAACCCACAAACTGTGGTCAAACAATATAAAAGTGTAAAATAGATTTTAATATCAGAAATACTTTATAAAAAAAATTATTACCAGCAATACATTATTACCAGTAATACATTTTTGAAAAAATATTACTAGAAATAGATTTTTTTAAAAATATTACCAGCAATACATTTTTGGAAAAATTATTACCAGCAATAAAAATCTTGTCGGCATTAAATAACATATTGAGGTTTATATACCGTAAGCCAAATCAAACCAAACCAAACCAAACCATGTCATTTCACTGTTGAGGGAGAACAGATGAATTCATAACATTCGTATTCATTCGTATTTGTGCGAATGTAAATACAACGATCCCGACCGGAATTTGAACTCGGCCGCCGATTTCACATGCCTAGCTTCTAAAACTATTACACCGCCTACACATGAATTATTCCACTCCCACTACTTTCTCATTTACTCCTGAATGTTTTTTTTGTGCGTGACTTAGCTTTGTTTATATATATTTATATTTTTTATTGGCTTAGTTTATGATGTTAACGTTTTATTTAGAGACAATAGAATTGAAAAATATTTGTCATCATGACGAAAATCTCATAAATTACTCAGCAGTATCTCTACAAGATATTTCATCATCATTATAATGGATATTTGCTGGGTGTGGCACAAGGACACAGTAGAAGGGCGCTAAGCGAGAAGTGAAATAGCTACACAAATGAATTGGTCTGTGAGATGAGTTTACTTACTGTCGCGCTATAGCAAGCGCTCTCAAGATGTTTATCTTGAAATTTTGGGAGAAATTTACTTTTTGTTGTTGGTACCATATGTAACCCAGTATAACGTGTCTCATATTACTAGAAGTGGAGATGGGCATTCTCCTGAGAAATATAATGAAGGCCACAACAAGTAACCGGACGATTTACTAGGTTAGGAAATGATTTCATGTTAAGGAATTTGGCATTTTTAATCTTATCTTCTTTTTTTTTATTCTGAACTCTTTTTCTTTTTTCTTCTCCTTCTTTTCCGCTTTTGCTCTTTTTCGTCTTTTTTTGTTCATTTTATTTCCTTTCATTTTTCTTTGCTTATTTTTATACTGTCTTCATTTTGTCAACTCTTTTTTTTTCTTTCTTTCTTTCCTCTTTTTCTCTCCCTTTTTCTTCCTCTTCACACTCTTGCTTCTTTTCTTCCTTTTTTTTTAACTCTCTCTCTCTCTCTCTCTATCTCTCTCTCTCTCTCTCTCTTCCTTCTTTTATTTTGTTCCTTCCGTCCTGTACTCTGTCTTCCTTTTGTTCAGTTCTTCCTCTTCTCTCTTCATTCTTTTATTTTGTTCCTTCCTCTTCTCCGACTTTCCTATCTCCCCTTTCGCATTCCTCTCTTCTCTCTCTTCTTACCTTCTCTTTCTTATTCATTTTCTCTCCTTCCCCACCCCTTTTCTTCTCTCTCTTTATTCCCACTATTTTTATTATTGTTTCTATTTTTTTCCATTCTATTCTTTATTTCCTTTCTTTATCATTCCGTTTTTTCCCCCAGCTATGGGTAAATAGCAGGGCAGATTGGATTCCATAGCCTTGGGTGACAACCGGTCTAGGAGAAAGAAAATTCTGAATTCAAAAACTGTATGTAGCCCTGGCGAAGCACATAGTAAACAGCTAAGGAAAGGATCGGTCGCAATGACTCGATAATCCCGACTACGGTCGATTCCTTTCTTTTGACCTCCAATCTGCCTCTTTCCTTTCTTTCTTTTGTTCAGTTCTTCCTTTCTCTTCTTTCCTTCTTTCTTCCTTTTTTTTTCTTTCCTTCTTTCTTTCCTCTTTTTATTTTTTCTTCTTTCATTTCTCATTGCTTTTCCTACTTCCTCTTTTATTCATTTCCTTCCCTTCGTTTTTTTTTCCTTTCTTCTTTCTCTTCTCTCCTCTCTCTCTTCCCCTTTCTCTTCTTTGGTTTTATCTCCCCGCCCCTTCTTGTTTCTTCCATCCACTTTTTCCTCTCGTTATTTTTCTTCAAAAGTTCTCGGTTCGACCCATTTCCCAAAATCTGACCAAGTAGTCAAAACCTTTTTTTTTTTTTTTCTGGGTCGAGTAGAGAATCTTTCAGCACCCCCTCATTTTATTAATACCTTCCTATTTTCTCTTTTCTTTCATCTTTTTCTTCTTCTTTTATATAGTTTCCTTTTCTCTCTCTCTCTTTCTGTCTTTTTCTTTTTATTTCTTCTTTGCCTTATTTTGTTCATTATTTTATTTTTTTCCTTTCTTTGTTCATTCCTTTTCTTCTTTTCTCTTCTTTTTCTTTCTTTTCCATTTTTTATTCAAGCTTTCATCCCCTCCCTCTCTTCTTGAGATTTCTCCCTACCTTCCTATCTTTCTTTTTATTATGTGGTCCTTACTTCTATATTTTTTGTTCCTCCTTTGAGTTCTCCACGTCTTTTCTCTCTGTTTCTTTTTCTGTATGCCTTTTATTTTTTCTCTTTTTTTTTTTTTTCGTTTCTTTATGTTTTCATTTTTCCCGCTTCCCTCTCTTTCTTTCCTTTCTCTTCTTCATGCTTACCTCTTCTTCCTTCCTTCCGTCTTTTCTTACCTCCTCTTTTCTTTCTTTTTCTTTCTTTTATCTTAAAGGTTTTCGCTTTAAATTGTCTCCTTAATTCTCTTCTTTTCCTCTCCCTTTTCCCGCTCAGATTCTTTTTTTTCTTTCTTTTTTCTTTCTTTCTTACTTTTTCTTTCTTTCTTTCTTTCTTTCTTTCTTTCTTTCTTTCTTTCTCTTCGACTTTTATTTTTTATTTTCCCATCATTTCTTTTTCCGTTTTCTTTATTCTCATAAGTTTCTTTCTCCATTCCACTTTCTTTCTTTCTTTCTTTCTTTCTTTCTTTCTTTCTTTCTTTCTTTCTTTCTTTCTTTCTCCCCCTTTCTCTCGTTCTCTCGTTTTCTGTTTCTTTATTCTCTATCTTGAGTCATCTGTTTCTTTTGCCTCTCATTTTTCATTTTCCTTCTTTTTTTCTTCCTGTCTGTTCTTCCTTTTCTTTTCTTTTTCTTTTTCAATCACCATTCTTTTTCCCACTTTCATATTTTTCCTCATCTTCAAGTTATCGTCTCCGTGTTTCTTTTGTTCAATCCTGACCGCAAAATGTTCCGCGCTTATCTCTCTCCCCATCAGCCATCCACTTGAAAAGCTCTTAAAATCTCATCCACCCCCGCAGCGATCACACTGACACGTCCCGTGACGGGGGTGGCGTTAGGAGTTAGGTTGGGTGTTGTGATACAGGAAATGGCGATAGTTGGTTTTCCAGGGATACTTTCCCAATTTATATATGTATGCATATACACATATATATTCTTATAAATATATATGGCAATATCTATGTGACCGTGCCCTGATAACGTTGATAGTGGCAGTAATGCCTTTTTATTGTTGCTGCTGCCTGGGCGGTTCGGGAGTAATGGGAGAGTGGTTCGCCTAAGTATTTACTCATTTACTCTGTTCTATATCAACCATTGTGGAATGCTAGCGACAAGACATTTTTATCAGGATACCTAGCGATGGAGCAGAGTGCAGGGAGAAGTGGATTCATGCCTTTCCAAAGAACATTAGTATTTTGTGTAGGTAAGGGAGGTTAAGATAAATTTCTATTTTTTTATCTATACTATTGTTCACCCAATACAAAACCCGAGAGCCATTCAAGGTAGAGTATTACCGAATGAGGTTGTCGTATAAATTTAAAAGGATGAGGTAAGAAGTGTAGATTGAGATGATAAATAGAAAAGATAACGGTTGATTTGAAGTGGTTAAGATTGTAGTGATCAGGGAAGCACCCTCTTGGTAGTAGCACCTGTTTGAATAGAACTTCCTTCTTAACAATCGAATACAAGAGAATGAGGATGATTCGATTCAGTGTACATATCATGGTGATCTTAGCGCCTTAACTGGTGGAATGAATGAATGTAGCTCCTCAGAACATTTTCTATGAAAATAGTGCTAGAGTAGCGAGAGTCTTGCGACGTTTGGTTTGTGGGAAAAAGGTTGTATAGTGGGAAATATTTCATCATTCATAAGGCCGCGTAGACGCTACTGAATTCTGTCAAGGCTGGAAAACAACGATTGGCGTGAAGGTTTGGTTTAGTTTATTTTGTTTTACGGCATATCAACCTCAATGGGTCATTTAATGGCGACAAGATTTTTTTTCCCGGTAATATTTTGGTTTTGTCAAAATTCTATTTTTGTTAATATTTTTTTCCTCAAAAATGTATAGCTGGTAATAGTTTTTTTTATCAAAAACGTATTGCTGGTAATAGTTTTTTTTTTTTTCAAAAACGTATTGCTGGTAATATTTTTTTTTCAAAAACGTATTGCTGGTAATATTTTTTTTTTCAAAAACGTATTGCTGGTAATATTTTTTTTCAAAAACGTATTGCTGGTAATAATTTTTTTCAAAAACGTATTGCTGGCAATATTTATTTTTCAAAAACGTATTGCTGATACTAGTTTTTTTTTTTTTTCCAAAAACGTATTGCTGGTAAATAGTTTTTTCTTTTTTGGGGGGGGTGTCAAAAATTTATTTCTGGTAATAATTTTTTACAAAGTATTTCTGGTATTAAAAACTATTTTTAGACTTTTATAATGCTTTTTAACTCAGTTTCGGAGTTAACTACTTGCTCATAGCTGGGACCCTAACAGGTGCTGGTGGACCCTAACAATTAAGAAGTGGTTCGCTCCTCAAAACCTCCTGATCAGAGGCCTTACTGTTGGACGTAGTTTATCGTCATACCAGGACGCGGATGGTTTATCGTCATACCCAGGACCGGATGAACAGTTTCGGGGTTAACTATTTGCCCATAGATGGGACCCTGCTACCACCCCAGGTCAGTGTGGACCTGGGAACACCAGCACTTAAGAGCTGGTTCCACGCTTCTCAAAACCTCCTGATCAGAGGCCTTGCTGTTGGACGTAGTTTATCGTCTTACCCAGGACGCGGATGCAGTTTACCGTTATACCCAGGACATAGGGCATGAAGGTTGGCATAATTACAGAAATTAGGGCAGAGTTTCTAAAATTTTCTATAAATATTTTCCTGCTAATTGTTATGATGAACTTACCTCTTTGATACCTCGACTTTATAAATTTAAGCGCTGTAGCAGTTGACACGGTGTTGATAGCATACACGGGAATCTACAAGAACGCTTACGGAAGGTAGTAAAGGAAAAGAAAGCAAGGAGAAAGCACTAAATATCAATTGCAAACAGACAGAATGTATCGTTGTTAGCCAAAGGAGCAGCCCAACAGTCAAATTACAAATTGGAGAGACCAAAAATAAGTTTTGTTAAAAAAAATGATATGCTGTATGCTCCTAAATGCAAATTTAATTTAGAAGATTCAAAAATTAGAGCACTTTTTATATATTTTTCCTTAATAAATTACTTTCTTTTTAATTTCAGTTGCATTATTTAAATTGAAATTATGATTAGACTAATTATGGTAAACAACTAATGCTCTGCGGGTGCTGATTCGTAAAAGATTCTTGTGTTCATATATTCTATTTAAATTCCTAATAGCCCCAAATTGGAAAAACCAAAATCAAACAGAAAAAACAATTTAAATATCTGGGAATCGTTTTAACAGAGGTCGGAAAGTGCGACACTGAAATCCCAAAATGCATTGGGATCGCGAAAGATGCATTTTCAAAACTAAGTAAAGTATTAGGAAATAGACAAATTTCGTTCGAAACAAAGAAAAGAGTACTGAGTTGTTATGTAATATGAGTTATCCTAAACGTCACTGAATTCAGGATAATCTCTTCAAAGATGAAGAAGAGACTTGGAGCTACAGAAATGTTGTTCTACAGAAGGATGCTGAGAGTACTATGGACCGAACATGTGAGCAACGACGAAGTTCTACAGATACTGGAAACAAAAAGGACACTTATACTTAACATTACGAAGAAACAGTTGAAATTTCTAGGACGTATAATGTGGAAAGAAGGCTTGTAGAGTTTGATACTCAGAGGACAGTAAAACAACGCAAAACACAACTGGTGAGCATGAGTGAGTGAATGGCCCAGTAGAGTTTCGAAGAGATAACAAAAAGACAAAATTTATTAAGAACTACAAAGGATAGAAAATTGTAGAGCGCCATGCTCACCAACGTCATGAAGAGACACGGCATATAGAATCAGACGCCTAGATTGGCGGTAAGGTCTCTTCCTTTTACAGTTGAAATGACTAGATGTAACCGTAAGTTTCTTCTCTCACATTTTTCGCTTGTGGAACGCTCTTCCGATCTCTTGCTTTCTAGTCAGTTTGGATCTTCAAAATGCAATGTCAATCGTTATCTTAATTTCTTGTTCTTTTATTGTTTTCTCTTCCTAATAGTTTTCTTTTTCTCATATTCTCTAACACTCAGTAACCCCTTGCGTCTTAGTGGCTTTATTACTTTGCTGGGGGAGAAATGGTTTAAAAAACAACATGTACGACACAAAGATCTATCTGAGCTGTGAAGAAAATTTGATTCATTTGAGGAAGATATCAGAACAATGCGGAACAAAAAGCTAGCCCACGAATAGAATATAAAGGAGTGTAAAACAAGGATGCGTCTTCATTCGTTTATTAAATCTTTAACGTTAGGTAATCCTAAGAAAATTAAAAGTTCTACGAGGATTTATTACTGGTTGACACAGTCTTTGCAATAAAAGATATACAGGCACTGAGTTGAAAAAAAGCTGAAAAAGAGGAGACAAAGGTAGGTAAGAAAAATAAAAGGAAAGAGAAAAGAGGAAAGAAGACAAAAAGAGCAAAAGAAGAAAAGAAGAAAAGAGAGAAGGAAAGAAAGGGATAAAAAGGAAAGAAAAAAAAACAAATTCCATAACCTGAAATATTTCCCTAGCCTAGTAGATCGTCGGGTTACTTTAAGTTCTTCATGACCTTTCTCGTGGCAAGAAAGAAAACAGCAGGACCTTCTAGACTTTTACACCATTCACTGGGAGGATTGATACTCTATATCATTTCAGAAGATGAAAGAAGGCGTGGAAAATTTAACATTCTCAGGGCATTGTGAAGATAAAATGAACATAGCGAAACGGCGAGTGGCCTACTTAACGTTCTTGCGTAAATGAACGGCAGAGTCTATGGTGGAAAGTAAGGAGACAAATATTGTTTAAAACAGGAAGTTGTGGAGAACCATGATCACCCACGGCCTGAAGGAACATCACACATAACAGATCTTGTATGTCTAAGAGTTTAACAAGACCAAAATAAAAGAAGATATTTAAACATAAAATATATATTTTTTAATCCTTTCTCACTAAGTAAGGTGATAATGCCACTGAGACGCAAGGGGGTTAGTGAGAGTGAAAGAAGATGAGAAAACTTTAATGAGAAAAAGCAATAAAAGACCAGGAGTTAGGAAGACAAAATGTGACGATTGATGTTGTATTTAAACGTTGGAAGATCGTAGGTGACAGGAAAGCAAGGAGACAGAGGAGAGTTCCACAAGCGAGAAGTGCGAGAAGAAACAATGGTAATCCTTTTTGAAGACATGTTCAGAGCATCTAAGCTCTGAACGTGTATCCAAAAAGGATTACCATTGTTTCTATAAGTATCCAATGTGAGTTATGCTTCCTTGTTATAGCTTCAGTAACGTCGTCTAGTGCATGACAGTTGAACTTCTGAACATGCGCGGAGTTCAAAATTTGAATTCATAGACAAGAGCAGTGCCGGTGCAAGTGTGTTTTGGGATAACCCCCCCCACCCGGAAACTATGATAGGTCCCTCACAAATCTATGATACACCTCCCCACTCGATTACATCTCAGTTTTATAAGGTAGCATTCATATAGAAATTTCATAACCAATAATGGATCATATGCAATATAGGTGAACAATTCAATTAGAAAGATTGAAAATAAATACAATGTATATAAATGCAAATTAGAGACATGACATAACAGATAATTCCATTTTAAATAAATCAACAATGTTTTGCGGTAATTTCTAACATCAGCTTTTTCTTGTTAGAAAGTTGAATGATTTTAACACATTCAACATTATAGATAAACAACAGGGAATTCTAAATAGCGTTTGTCGAGGCTTAGCATAAGGAAAACAAATTCACGGATTTGGGAAAAAAAAGACCTCAGAATGGCCTCAAAATCCGCAAAAATCCTTTAATAGTCAGTTTTTTTAGTTTAATTTGTAACGTATATGAATCTAGGCAGAGAAAAGGAAATGTTGGTAAGATAGCAAGGGTCAAATGTACTGTCCTGGGCCCTCAGTCAATTTTGTTACACGCCCAACCATCCCCACGTTTGAAGGGTTCAAGGGTAGTATACATCGTTCCTGGACAGGAACTCTTGTAGATATGAAAGTTCGTAACGTGGACGTTCGCGAGTAGTTAACCTTTTGTACATTAAATCTGTCTACGTTTTTAAAACATGTGCGTGTGATTAAAATAATGCACGGCAATCTTCCGATTTTCTCGCATTCCAACATTAAACATTGCTGCTTACATACATGCACACGTAGCCATATAAATATGGAGTCTTACACGCTATGTCTCTTCAAGACGTGGGCGATCACAACTATCCAAAAATTCCATTTCTTTATTACATGTGAATTACTATGGTGGTTTTCTAAGCATAGCCTGGGCCGAAAGTATGATGCACCCAGTGAGAATCGAATTCACTATTAAGTCGTAATTGATCTAGCGAGACAAGCCTGCTAGTCATTACACCATGTCGAAGTGCCCTACATGTGAATTACTGTGACTTTTTTTAGGAAAGATAATGGAGTAGTTCCCTGTTGTTTTTTTAATAGTTTTGAATTTTGAATAGTCTTTCCCATACATTGCCTGCCACTCAATGCTAAATAGTTCAGGTTACCTTGGTATTTAATCCATAGCTGGGGAGTGGGGAGAAGAGGTGGGTTCATACCTTTCCTAAGTGCAGCAGTGCGAAAAATGAACGCAACACACTAGGCTGGAATCTGAATTCAAGATGCTAATATCTATTTTCTTTTTAGGGCCGTAGGTGATCATGTATCGTCATAGTTTCCGTTCTGTGAATTGCTACTTGTTCTTGGGGAAGGTATTGGAGCTGTTTACCGTTGTCTTCTCCGCGGTCTTAAAGCCAGCGTTCTACTTCTCCTGGACTGGTTTTCCAACCAAGGTTTGTCCTGTTTATTATGCCTGTGAGAACACATGGTTTCTCAAAGCCTTTATATACGTCATTGCGAACATGACAGTATTAAGGGAATTGACATTTCTAGGGCACATAATGAGGATAGAGGGGTTGGAAAATGTTGATATATTGAAGGTCAGATAGACGGAGGAAAATAGCGTACCTAACGATCTTGTGTAGATGGATAGTAGATTTAGAGTTTAGGAGAGATAATAACAGGTACTTCCAAAGAAGCGTGATACCGAAAATTTTAAATGATTTTTTTTTTTAAAATGAAGCTAGAAGTTTCTACTTTAGTTTTAATTTCAAGCTAATAAATTAAATTTAATATTTCCAATAAGCAAAATACTTTTTCTTGATTTCAAAACTTATTTAAATTGATTAGAAGGAGTTTTTTATTTATTTTTTTAAATCGCTAATTTTAACCATTTTTAGCCGTCTGTCAGCACAATGTAATCCTTTTTATTAAAAAATCTTTCAAAAATAAAATATACTTTTCTGAAACCTTATTTTCGGGATACTAGCTGATTTAAAGTTTAATTAATTTGATTTGAAACAAATATTACTTACTTTTAGTTTAAAATATCGCAAAAGTGATTTTTTTTTATACGGAGGTAGATATTTATTTAAGTTGTTGACTTTTTGACTGATAGCCGGAAGTTTATCTAATATTTTTCTACGCGGATATATTTGTAAAAATTACTTGAGGAATATAAAGTGAGCGCCTTTCTATATAATTTTTAACTAATCAATAATCTTAAAAATGTAGGAAAGTATTCTTCGTAATCTAAAGTTTTATTGAATTTTTGGTACTTTGGCTTTAAATTTACTATAGTTATCACTTTTATTTTCTGATAATGTCGGGTATAGACGTCCGTATATGCAAAAATCGGCACGTTTGCACACACACGCACACATACACACACACACATACACGCTCGCTCGACGTCTTGAAATATAGTTCGTTTCAAGTGGGATTTGATTTTTGAAGAGGAAAACATCGTAAGGGGCTAGATCTGGAGAATATTGTTTGCCGGACCTGGAGAACGTTGTGATTGGCCAAGAACTGCTGCACAAGCCAAGTTCACTTATGGAACCTTTGTGGTATGGTGGGACGACCACACTCTACACACTTTCCTTCCAAGTACTGCTATAAACAACGGAAGTGAGCGAGAACGTTATATAACTTAGTGTGCATGCGTGATAGAGTTCGGGGTCAATCTGTACCAAGCAGCTTCCTTCATATACTTTAGCTCTGTTACCATAGTAATATATTTAAATAAACCGCGTAAATGCAAATACATTGCACTTTATTATTATTATTATTATTATAGAGAAGTATGAGTTGGGATCAGATATAGACCAAATATGGATCAGAATCCAACAGAATGATAAGATAAAGAACAAATAGGAAAAGTTCATCAACCTCAAATGTTTCAGTTTTATTAACGCTTCATGAGAGAATATGAGATTTTGAGAAGAAGAAAGAAATTTTGATATTTTTACTTTTGTGTTGTTTGATTTTCATTGGTTAATTATGTCTCGTGTGCATTCGACTTTTTAAACCAACGTTAGTAGAATTTGTGGCGTTCTGAATTCAAAGAGAGACGACGCGTCCATACAGTTTTAAAAAATTAACGGATTCCACGTTTACCTGAAAAACCGTAAATATTCCTTTATGTAAGTGTATAACAATTGTAGTTTGTAGGATTCAGACGATAATGTATATTTGTAAGCGTCTGTGTGTGTGTGTTTAGTAGACATTGTGTTTGTTGGTTTTTCACATTTTGGGGAACGTTTTTACGTACATACCGTTTATTACAGAGTATCCTACAATAATTGTGCTTGTCCCTAAATTCGATAGTTCGAGCGGTCGTTTATCTTCTGCCAATGTCTAATAAATTATGGATTATCCCGTTTTGATCGTGTGGAAAGAAAAGAAAATATACTAGTTGGCTTCAGTGAGAAAGAAAGAAAGAAAGAAAGAAAGAAAGAAAGAAAGAAAGAAAGAAAGGGAAGATAAAAGTGTTTAGCGTCTCCTATCAATGTCTTATAAATAATGGACCATTCCGCTTTGATCGTGTGAAAATAAAAACACACTACTTGGTTAAAATAAATAATGAACCATTCCACCTTGATCGCTTGAAAATAGAGACACACTACTTGGTTTCAAGGAGAAAGAAAGAAAAAAAGAAAGGAAGATAAAAGTGTTTAGCGTCTCCTACCAATATCTCATAAATAATGGACCATTCCGTTTTGATCGCTTGAAAATAGAGACACACTACTTGGTTTCAAGGAGAAAGAAAGAAAGGAAAAAGTGTTTAACAGCCGTTTGAGTGAAATGGAAAATATGTCAGTTGTAAATCTTTTCATTTGTATTCACTTCTTAAAATAACAATCAGCATTCATATTTATGATTATTATTGCAATATTTTGATAAAGTTGTTAAGCTCAAATATTATGGGAATTTCTAGGGATATTTTATTATCTTAGAACTCGCTTATTAGCTTAATCACTCATTAACTTAAGAATTAACATTCGTCAGAAAATTAAAATAGGAAAACCGTGAATGGATTACTGAGTGTTAGAGAATATGAGAAAAACTATTATCAAGGAGAGAGAACAATAAAAGAACAGGAATTAAGAAGACAAAAGATAACGATTCACATTGCATTAAAATTTTGGAAGATCAAACTGACTGGGAGCAAATAATCAGAAGAGTTCACCAAGCGAGAAATGCGATAGGAGAAACTGTAAGCATAGAACTTACGGTTACTTTGCCGCTAATCTCGTACAGCGCTTAAATTCATGAAGTCTAGGTATCATAGTGGAAAGTTAATCAGAACAATTACCATGGAAGTTACCCTTGCCAATGAAATTACCATGATTTAATGGAAAAGAGATGGGGTCTTTTCCTGTTCTTTTCTCCACGGTTTGCAGTTTTCCTTCTGGACTGACTGCCATCCAAAGCTAGATAGCTCTGTCTCCGAATTGCTATTGACAAAATGGAGATCATTCAGTCATTTTATTCAGTTAACGCATTTTGTGCCGCTGCTGTGGTCACCACTCCCTTCCATCTCACAAGTGTGCTTCAGGGTGACATTTAAGACAGAATAGTCCAATGGCTTGTCGGTTCCATTTGCACCAGGGATGTTGAGCTTACTCAATCCCTCTTCTCAGGATGCGGATTTGTTATTGAAGTTACCTTCCTCTAGCCATTGCCTGAAGAGGCGGGATCTACAAAGCAGCAGGTGGTTTGAATTCAGAGTTTTTTTTTTTCTCCTAGACTGCTTGTCACCCAAAGTTATAGGACCCAGTCTGTTCTGCTATTTTACGCATAGTTGGGGGGGAAATGGAGTTATCCTATGTAAATTAATTTGTAAAACTATTCTTCGGAGTTACTTTTTTCTCTTCACAAATAGATGTACCCGGGCGGGTATCAATCGGGTGATTGAATGCAGGTGATGTGGCTAATTCTTTAGAAAAGAAGAGTTGCTTTTTTTTTTTTTTTTGTCGTGGATGGATGATTCGGGTGGATGCTAGGTTGAGTACTTTTACGTTTATCTCTGTCATCAAGCAGAAGTACCCGTTTTTCCCCTTCCTGAATTGGGAAAACAAGCCAACTGGGTAAACTGATATGGTGCACAATCACCGACACGAGAGAGAGAGAGAGAGAGAGAGGGAGAGAGAGAGAGAGAGAGAGAGAGGGGGGGACAGAGAGGGAGGGGAATGGAAAGGAGGTGGGGAGATCTTTTTTGCTCCCACCATTTCCTAACCGCCCCCCCCCCGCATCGTTTCAACCTTTTAAGCAGATATTAGCGACTGGGTGTCGTGGCTTATCAGGTACCAGGACTCCGACCACAAAATTCTATTTTTCGACTTCCGAGAAACAGCGACAAAGGTATATGAACACACCACCCCAACCACGTATGTTTTGGTGTGTGACATGGGTTTCGCATATACTATATGCCCCTTTATCAAAACTC
>CAHIKZ030004787.1:3637500-3662500 GCA_903632075.3 Acanthosepion pharaonis
ATCTCTTAAACCACGGCGTTTTCTTACAGAAACGCCATTACGACGTCCGTTTCATTTCCTCATCTCATTTTTCCTGACAAATAACAGATATATATTTTGTCCCTGAGGATGACTAGAGAATGGTCGAAATGCCAAAACCGACGATATGAACTATGGACATTTCCGGAATAGTCTTGAAGTATTTGTTCTTTTGTACAAAAACATGAGAAACTAGATTTTAAAAAAGTAGCAAAGTAGATCTGACGAAGCACATCCCTCTTCAGGTTAAACCACGTCCATGTCCTTCAGCTTGAAGCTTCGCCATATAAAAAATTATTCAATAAAATAAAAATATTTTAGAATGTCGATTTACTTCATTAAAAAATAATTACAAGCAAAAAACTGCTTAATTTTATTTTGCATTTTTAGTTTTACCTTATTAAAAATAATTAAAAACAAGTGTGTTTTATTAAATTATTTTTATATATCAATTTACTTTATTAAAATATAAATTTTGTTACGATTTACTTTATTAAAGATAATTTAAAAAAAACTGGTTCGTATTTTACATAATCCCCTTTCAAATGCCTCATTTGAAGAAAAATATTCACTAATTATGGTTTTAATCCTTAATAAATTACTTTTATTAGGTTATAAAAAAAAGTTATGTTTTTTCTGGTGCTGAGTTGTCTCGGTCCTGAGTTGTCTTAGTCCTCAGTTATCACGGCGCACAAGTTGGCGGTGTTCATTAGGCGGTGTTGAGTTGGCGATGTTACGACCACATCACGTTGAAACACCAGTTCCCGTACAATCACCGGTTAAGCAACATCGAACCTGGTCATGAACTAAATGGGTGACCGCCTGGGAATAGCAGGTGCTGTAAGCTTGGATGTGCAGGCGGTCTAATGGATAATGGCTCGGAATTGTTAATCGGAGAGCCCAGTTTCCAATTTTTTATAAATTTATGAAAAAAAGTTGTTTTCATATCTTGTTTCTTTATAAATTGGTAAATGATAAAAAATGCATTGTATTAATTGGTTCGCATTTTGAAAATGTAAATGTAAAATTGTTCTTGTAAATGAATACTGCTTAATATCTTTGTTGTAAATTCTCAAGAACAAATAAAATGTCTAAATTAACTTTCACCTTATGTTTGGGTTTTATTACTATTCTAATCATCACTTTTTAAAAATAATAAATATTATTGAGGAGTAAATGGAATATAAAATAATAAAGGTGTCAAGGAAGAAAACTTGTGAACGTTCTCAAATCGGAAACGATCTCAATGGACGTGATCACATGAAAGTATTTCTAACTGGGCCCCATCTGGAAGGTTATGCGCTGCTTCTATTAAAATCTGTCACCTTATCGAGCAGATTGGCTGTGATGCAGGTGCCTGATATATCTTTTTAAGATTGGGTGTCATCATAGGTACATTGGGCTTCGTATACTTGAACCCCCGACTCACATTCTTGGCTCAATAATTAATAATATTAATGTTAATAATGATAAACAAGAAATTTAATAACGATGCATTAGGCATGACATAAGGGAGACGATTTCGAGGAAAAGAACGAATCAGCATCGAGACTTTTTGGTTGGTTGATTTTGTTTAGCGATATATCCATCTCTATGAGTTATTTAATGCCGAAATTTAAATCTCTTGTACGACATTTTACGCCTTCATTTTACGCCTTGACATTTTGTACATAATTTTATACTTTCAGAGTAATGTTTTTTTTTGTTTTTTGTTTTTAGACTTGCCTTGGTTTGTTTTGTTTTACGTCATATCAACTTAATGCCGACATTTTTTTTTTATTGCTGTTAATATTTTTTTTTCGGAAAATGTATTGCTGGTAATATTTTTTTTTTTACAAAAATATATTGCTGGTAATATTTTTTCCAAAAATGTACTGCTTGTAATAATGTACTTCTGGTAATAATTTTTTACAAGAAAATATTTCTGATATTAAAACCTACTTTTACACTTTCATAGTGTTTTGACCTCAGTTTAGGAGTTAACTATTGGCCCATAGCTGAGCCACTAACAGGTGCTACCACCCAAGGTTTGGGTGGACCTGGGAACATCAGCAATTAAGAATTGGTTCCACGCTCCTCCTGATCAGAGGCCTTACTGTCGGACGTAGTTTATCGTCTTACCCAGGACGCGGATGCAGTTTATCGTCATACCCAGGACGCGGATGCAGTTTATCGTCATACCCAGGACGCGGATGCAGTTTATCGTCATACCCAGGACGCGGACGATCTCGAAGAGGTTAGGAAAAAAATTAGAGGAATTGTAAATCAGGTGAAGAGTTGATCCATTCAGACATTAGAAATTTTCAGAAATCATTTCACCCCAAGTAAAGCGATAAAGTCACTAAGACTCAAAGGGGTTAGTGAGGATAAAAGAAACTGGGAAACGTTATTGAGAAAAAAGAGAAAGAGAGATACAGACAGACAGAGAGAAGAGGAGAGAGGGAGACGAGGGACAATAAAAGAACAGTAAAAATAGTAGATAACGTTTGGCGTTGCATTTAAATTTGTCAAAATTGTAGTTGAGAGGAAAGCAAGGAGAGCCGTAAGAGAGTTCCATAAGCGAGAAGCATGTTTTGTTTGTTGAGTATGTTTGTTTGTTTAGCGGCACATCAACTCCTTATGGGTCATTTAATGCCGAAATTTAATTTTCTTCGGGGCATTGGTAATTTATTTTACAAAAATGTATTGCTGCTAATATTTTTACTATGAAAATGCATTGCTGGTATTGTTATTATAAAAATGTTTATAGTTACATAGTGTTTTCACCCGAGTCTGGTGGGGGGTCAACTTTTTGCCCATAGCTAGGACCCTAACAGGTGCTACCACCCGGTTCAAAGTGGATCCGGGGACAACAGCAATTAAAAGGTGTTTCCACGCTCCTCAAATCCTCCTGATCAGAGGCTTTGCTGCCAGATGTAGTTTATCGTCATACCCAGGACAGACAAGCGAGAAGTGCGGGAGAAGAAACTAATAGGTTGACTGATTCGTTTTCTACTGTTTATCAACCATTTTCAGGTTATTTAAAGCCAGAAAATGTTTTTAGATTGAAAGAATTTCTTCTTTTACTTTAAACCAATAATGGTTTAGTGATGCAAATCTGACTAATTAACACATAGGTGGGAGAGACGTGGATTCATACTTTTCCCAACGGTATTGGCGCGTAAGTAAATGTAATGAACCCAACGAGATTGGAACGCAGCATTTCGATTAAAAATGTCGAGTCATTATGCATTACACCACCTGCACATCCAAACTTACAGCACCTGGTATTGTCATGCGATTACCCATCTACGTATTGACCAGGCTTCGGTGATAGCACCGGAACCGATGATTAATGTGATGTGGCCGTAAGGCTGAAACTATGAGAATAGAAGTTACGGTGAGATCTTGCAATTTCAACATTGAAATGATGGGACTTAGCTGCCAATCTAATACAGTGTAACCCGGATATAAGAGACCCGGATATAAGAGAAACCCGGATATAAGAGAGATTTTCTCTGGTCCCAAATTAGAGCCATACTTACCTAAACAAAATAGACCAAACCCGGATATAAGAGACTTCTTCTCCGGTCCCGACAACTCTCTTATATCCGGTTACACTGTACTACTAAATTCGTGAAGTCGGGGTGCCAAAGAGAAAAGCTAATCAGAAAAATTGCCCTCGAGGTATTTATGAAAAAAAGGTACAGGGAAGTTACGTTATAGCGACGGGAAAGTGATTGAAGCATTATTGGAAAACTGAATGTGCTGGAATAAGGAAAAAATTTCCCTCGAGGTATTTATGAAAAAAAGGTACAGGGAAGTTACGTTATGGCGACGGGAAAGTGATTGAAGCATTATTGGAAAACTGAATGTGCTGGAATAAGGAAAAAATTGCCCTCGAGGTATTTATGAAAAAAAGGTACAGGGAAGTTACGTTATGGCGACGGGAAAGTGATTGAAGCATTATTGGAAAATTGAATATCGAGAACTCTGCTGGAATAAGGAAAAATTGCCCTCGAGATATTTATAAAAATGGCACAAGTTTGCTACGTTACAGTGACGGGAAAGTGATCGAAGCATTATTGAAAACTGAATATCAACAATTGTGCTGGAATAAGGAGTATGACTTAATCTCCAATGCACGTCACAATGACTAAGTATTATTAATAATGAAGATATTATTGGAGTTTTGAAAAGTCTTGCTCTCACTTGATACAGAGAGAAATCTCTGGATACGACTGCTGTGAAACTTTATATAATAATAGTGGTAATAGTAATCCAAAACATCGAGAATATTTAGAAAGGTGATCGCACTCGCGCTGAGTCGATTTGGCCTTCTGCACGACATGCCAGGAAACACGCTGCGAACAGTGTAAGAAATAAGAAGAATACGAATAAGAAAAACGACGGCGGTAGTCTTTTCTCACCGAATTTTTTTGGCGTTTCAAAATCAACACCAGCCACTCTGCGTCGAGTAACAAAATCGGTTTTGAGATCTGATTACAACTTCCGGTATATTTATAGATGGCGGAAAAAAATAAAAAAGTAAAAAAGAAAGAAACGGAAATAAAAAAAAAAGAGAAAAAAATAGAACATGAAAATAAAATGAAAGTGTGTATGTGTTGTTGTTGTTGCTAGTGGTGGTGGTTGTGGTGTGTGTGGAGGGATGAACATTCTCGACTGCGCAAGATCCGGCTGATATCTGTCAGCAGAAGACATTCATTTGCTAATAAAACTGCTCGTCCGCTCTTCCCCTTGGCCCACCATATTACGATTATGGCTCTGTATGGGCTTCCATACTCTGCTCCGTTCTTTTATCATAGACTCTGTTTGCTTTCAACTGTTTTTACAGTCAATCAAGTTGATTTATAAATCGAGTCTGCGGTACGTGGGAAGTGAGGGCGGTGGGTGTAATGGAGGGACGAACTGAAGGTGGTGAAGAGAAGCTGACAAGGGAAATGAAAATGGGCGAGAAACAGGGAATTAATATAAAAAAAAACGATAAAGAAAGACTGGGAAAGAAAAAGAGAAAGGGGCGAAAAAGAAGATAGAAAGTAAAAGGCTAAGAGAGAAAGAGCTAGACTTGAAAGAGAGAGTGAGAAAGAAAAAAGTCGAGAGAGAGAGAGAGAAAAGACGAGAGAGCGATAGAGAAAATACAAGAGAGCGATAGAGGGAGAAAAGCGAGAGAAAAAAAGGCGAGACAGAGAGAGAAGGCGAAAGAAACAAGAAAAAAACGAAAAAGTGGAAAAAGAGATATATAATCTGACACAAGATCATACATACGGAGAACATGTGAACTGAACTAATTTCTTTACTTATTGTCAAGTGGGTTGCTCTTAAATATTGACTAGAGCTTGCTTTACTTAGTGTGGTACAAGGCCTTTGTATAGGAGCACACAGTGGAGGACGGGTCCATTCTTTCCTTCATCGCTCCTCTTTTTTTCAATTCGTATGAATTTAGGTTGATTTTATGATTTGTGTGAATGTGTAGCACCAGCCACTTATTAACCAAATTGGTTAATGCTTTATTAATCTGAAATTACAGATCAGTATTTGCCGTTTTGTAACTACGACGCCATTAGACTTTCTTCCAACAGGCAGGTTCATTGCAGTTGTTGTAATTTGCGAGTCTCACTTGCTAACCACTGCTCCAAGGCGAGACGTACTGATGTAAAAATAAATAAATAAATAAATAAATAAAAAATATGCAGAATATAAAAAGGAAACACGTGCTAGTCATAACGGTCAGATAGAAAGAAAACATCGATAAATGAAGAAATGAATAAGCGAGATGGGAGTGGGGAGTTATAAGGAACAAAGTGTGAAGAGAGAGAGAGAGAGAAAGAGAGAGAGAGAGAGAGAAGGTTTCAGGTAGAAAATAAAGAGTGTGGGAAAAGAGACAGCGAGAAAATTAAAAACGAATGAAGAAGTGAAAAATAGATGATGGTGGGTGGTAAATTGCCACCAAAGAATAACTGAAAAGGGTGGAATGAGTCAATAAAAAACCTTTTGTTAGAAAGCAAAGAAAGCAATAAAAGAAAGTGATTACATAGATATATCAAAACAAAAAGAAAGAAACAAAGAAAGAAATGGAAGAAATTAAACAAGGAAATGGGAGAAAGGAGGAAAAGGGAGAAAACGAAAAGGGGAGAAAAAAGAAAGAAAGAAAAGGAGAAAAGATAAAAAGAAAGAGAAAAGAAAGTAAGAAAAGACGAGCAGAAAAAGAGGAAAGAAAAAGAGATAAATGAAAGAAAAGAGAAAGAAATTAATAGAAAAAATAGAGTGAAGAAAAGAAAGTAAGCAAGAAAGAAAGAATAAAAAAGGAAATAAAAAAAAATAAGAAAGAATGAATGAAAAAGAAAAGACAAAGAAAATAAAAAAGAAGAAAAGTAAAAAGAAATATTAAGGGAAAGAAAAAAGCAAGAGAAAAAGAAAGAAGAAAGAAAGAAGTAGAGGAAAAGGGAAAAGAATGAAAAGAAAGAAAGAATGAGAGAAAAAAGAAAAGATAAAAAGAAAAATGAAGAAAAAAAGAAAGAAAGAAAAATTAGTAAAGGAAACGCAGAAAGGAAATCAGAAAAATAAAGAAAGAAAAAGAAAAAAAGAGAAAAAGAACTATGAAAGAAAACAGAGAGGGAGAGAAAAACGGAAGTAAAAACAAAAAAAAAGGGATAGAAATGAAGAAAGATAAATGAAAAGGAGAGAATCGAACGAAATGAAAGGGAAAACTAATGCCAAAAATATTGAGAGAAAAACACAAATGTGAGAAAGCGGATATTGAATATAAATATTAAAGGAAAGAAAAAAAGAAAAAGAAGAAAAGAAACCAGAAAGTAAAAACGAAAAAAAGAAAATAACAAAAAAAAGATAAAAGGAAAGAAAAAAAAACAAAAAGAAAAAAAAAATGGAAAAGTGCAGGAAGGTAAAAAAAAATAAATAGATACCTAATAAGGTTGGTGAGAAAGTTATGAGATCTTTTATCGTGTGTTCGCGCCATATCTGTCAACCTGAATTGTGTCCACAGATATTTATTGGCTACTTTGGCTGGCCACATAACACGACGATGGCCCACAAATCACGCGGGATTTCAACTTGAGAGGACTGGAAGCACGGGAGATGAGAACTGTTCATAAAAGATGGGGGAGTAACAATTGGGACCAACAAAACTTGGCTTCACACAAATACACATACACTCATATACATATATATTTATACCAACATCTCTCTTTCTCTCTCTCTCTCTCTCTCTCTCTCTCTCTCTCTCTCTCTCTATATATATATATATATATATATATATATATATATATATATATGTATGTATATAATACCAATTGGTAATTGGTAGAGACAATTCAAAAAAAGGACATTAACCCAAAAGAAAGCTCAAAATAATAATAATAATATATATATATATATATATATATATATATATATATATATATATATATATATATATATATATATTCATGAAATAAATTATAACCGAGGTGGATTTTTTATATATATTTATATATATATATATATATATATATATATATAGTCATCCACAGACTGACTGTTTCGCTGTATCACAGCTCCTCAGTGCCGCTAGACGTTCGATTGCTTCAAGTCATTTGACATCAGTCAGATATATTACCTCTAGGCCATCGTTGCACGGTAGAAAGGAAGAGAATTTTAACGTTTTTCTCTATAAGAAACTCAATTCAATTTAGTTGAAGAGTAATGCTTAATAGCAGTAGGAGCCGCTTTTTTTAACCACCCCCTTTCCCTAGAGATTTCAGGGAGCATATATAGTCATCCACAGAAAGACGTCCGATTACTTTGACATCGGTTAGATAGGCCATCGCCGCACGGTAGAAAGAAAGGGAATTTTAACGTTTTTCTCTATACGAAATACGCCAGCGGCTCGGAGAACTCAATTCAATTTACTTGAACAGTAATGCTTAATATATATATATATATATATATATATATATATATATATATATATATATATATATATATACGTACATACCCATACAGAGCATGCTGATGTACATGTACCCAAATATATACAAAGTCACATGGACATCCTGTTATAACTGTGCTCGTCTCTCCTTTCATTAGTTCATGACAGTTATGTCCTGCCAATACTACATAAATAATGAACTATTCCGTTTTGATCGCGTGGAAAGAGGGGGGAAATACACTACTTGGTTTCAGTGAAAGAAAGAAAGAAAGAAAGAAAGAAAGAAAAAAGAAGTGTTAAGTCTGTTTCGGTGAAATGGAAAAAGTCAATTTAAAATCTTTTCATTTGTACCCACCTCTTAAAATAACGACCCGCATTTATAATTATTGCATTATTTTGTTAAAGTTCTTAGGCTCAAATGTTTAACGATGCGATAGGGAAGTTTCTACGGATATTTTACTGTCGTACAATTCGCTATGAGCTTAATCAAAGATTATGTTAAAATTAAGGTTCATTAGAAAATTCAAGTAGAAAAACCGTGAAATTTTCATGGCGTGAAACTAGTATATATATATATATATATATATATATATATATATATATATATATATATATAAAACTATATATATATATATATATATATATATATATATATATATATATATATATATATATATATATATATATATATATATATATATATATAATTATTTTTTATAAAATGAATTATAACATAAGTATGTTATAAAATCACTACAAAATAGCCATTTGTTTCAACACACTCTGTGTCTTATCAAGTGCAACATCATCACTTGATAAGACACAGAGTGTTGAAACAAAAATGGCTATTTTTGTAGTGATTTTATATACTTATGTTATAATTTTTTATAAAAAATAATTATATCTGCTCTACTTTGTATTGAGCACTCTTTTAAGAATAGTAATTGTTGGTTATTGGAATTCATTCCGTATATACCAATTATATACTTAGGTATATATATATATATATATATATATATATATATATATATATATATATATAGTTGGATTGATGTGTGAGTTTGTGACCCTGGGTTTAAAAGCGTGAAACTCACATCAATCCAACCAAATATGTTAGCTCTATATTTGATATTGAGCGCTTTTTAATAAGTACCATGAATATAATATATAATATATATATATATATATATATATATATATATATATATATATATATATATATATATATATATATATATATATATATATATATATATATATATATATATATATATATAACTATTTATATATATATATATTCTAAAAAAAAATAAACGCCCTTCCTCGCAAATATAGCAAATTTTAAACAATCTAATTATATATGTATATGTTTGCGTGTTTTTGCGTATATATATAATAGACTCGCCGGTCGGTCTCGGTGTATCAGGACCCATGACTTCAGTTCTTAGAACCGTATCACCAAACAAATTGCACAAGTGATTTGATTATAATGGCTTGTGTAAAATCAGCCACATTTTCGGAGAACATGTAATAGAGAAATGCTGCACAGTTTGCGATGGAGTTACTAAACAACCCTCCTCATGTTTGATTTCAGACTTGTGCTTCTAGCAGGTTGCAAATCAAGGCTTGAGATCCCAGTCGGATCTGCTATTTAACCCATAATTGGATGGAGAGAAATGAATATATTCGTTTCGTTCGAAAAGTTCTAAGCCAAAGAGAATTGGAGAAACAGTTTTGCACTATTTTTCAATATAGTCGCCCTTGACATCAATGCACTTCGTCCAACAATGCTTAATCATTGCAATCCCATTACAGAAGAAGATGGTGTCCTTTTCCCTCCATAACTCCACCACAGCACATATGATCTCTTCATTGTTTCTAAAATGGCGACCACGCAGGTGGGATTTGAATTTAGGATCGAGCTAAGTCTGGTGTATGAGATGGCAATTCAAAGCCACAGTTGGCTGCTTCCGCTACTTCAACCTGAGCAATATGAACGGGCGCGTTATCCTGGAGCAAAAGCACACCTACCCTCAGCTTCCCTCTACGTTTCGACTTGATTGCTTCCCTAAATTTTCTTCATTCTGATGCATAGCGCTGTTCATAAATAGATTTCCCCTTTACCATTATGATTGAGCCTTCAGAATCCCCAAAACAAAAGCCATCACCTTGTTAATAGACACTGCTTTCTTGAACTTCTTCGTGGGGTGGAGAACCAGAGTGTTTCCATTGTTTGCTTTGAAACTTTAATTCAAGTGATGAATCCAGGTTTCATTTTAAGTTATTAATCGGTTGTGGAAATTCTCACGTTCAGCCTGGAAGCGAGTCAGGAATGTCCTGGGAATGTCAATCCTTTTCGGTTTCTGTTCTGGTGTCAGTATTTTTGGCACCTGTCTTGTAGACAGCCTGCTCATCTCCAAGATCTCAGTTAAGACTTTATGGATCCAAGCATAACTAATGCTTATGGACAGTAAGACATCTGTCATTCAAATTCCCACGGTGAATGACATCAGCTTGTTCATCAGTTTCTGCTGCAACCTGACCGAGTGTCATCTTCTGTACTTTTCCTGTCCTGCTTGAATTCCACAGCCCACTTCTTCACAGTCGCATAGGAAACGGAGGCCTCAGCAAATGTCTCTACCACGTCCTCATGGATATCCCTACGTGTTATACCTTTCTTTGGAAATACTTTGTGACTTCTGGGGACTCTGTTTTGTCCATTTCTAGATTTGTCACACACTTCTCACCTTGGTATGAGCATCACCTGAACAGAAATTAAGACGGAAATCTAAATTAGTTTTTTCTAGTTTTATAAGTGGTATTGTGTTGCCACAGAAAAAATGTTCAGTTATGTCTCTTCTTTCTAGGTGATGATTAAAACGTTTTGAACGAACCTGTTTGTGGTGAATTGATTTTAAAGAAATTATCCTAAACTGTGCCTCTTATCTATTACTCTTATCGCTCACACAATAAACTCTTTCAGGAAACCTCTACCTCGAGTGACTCTTGGGTCTTTTATATAGTAAATACTAGTAAAAAAATGTAAATAAAAATATCATTACGATCGAGTCCCTCATCATTTCTGGAATGAACGATAAGAATTAGTGGACTTAGAGAAACCTATTACCCTAAAACATTTGTTTTAAGAAAAAGGTTTTTAGAAATTTCAACTGGCTGCTCGGTCAATGACTGACGTATGTTTCCTTTCGTATGTTTATATATATATATATATATATATATATATATATATATATATATATATATTCATGTATTAAATAATATAGACAAGTGCTGTCTATTTATTTTATGCAAATTCTTTTCATAACGTCTGATAAGCTTAATAACATTATCATTAAACGAAGAAAGAGAATCACAATATTGATCCATATTTTTTAATCCAATCTAAGCTTTCGGCTACATAAGCCATTATCAAAGATGTCAATTACTGTACAACATATTAAGCAATATACCGACAATACAGTGATGATAGTCTGTGATTGTTTACATAGATGATTTCCTAGCAACGACGTGCATATAAGACGCTAGAAGCGAAAATCGCACCGCATCTCATGGCGTCACACATGACCACGCGAGAGTGAATTCGAGAAGTATGAAGTATGGGAAGCCGTTGGTATAAACCAATGGCTTCTGTTACCAATTATAGACATTTAAGGATATTTGTAGAGATTCCATAGTTGATTTTGTTTAGGTTGGGTTTCAACTGTTTGATGTATATTGCTTCAAGGATTTTTAGTTTTTGTCTATTGTTTTCATGTATATATATATATATAGTGGGGGCGGGGAAAACAAATATTTGTGCACATACAAATTTTTAGTTTATTGTATTTCTAACTAATGAATAGACAGACTTTTCATATAATTAACTGTACACCGATGCACAATAACTAAATATGCATATAAATCAGAAAAAAAATTAATAAAATATAAAATAAATCCCATTCATTCATTTTAATGAGTGAAAAAGTATTCGTACAATGCAAATTCCAGATTTTAAAACTTTTAAATTGCTTTAATACTCTTGATTATTCAAGTTGCATATTCTAGAATGTTCCAATATTGTTATCAGTAGTTATTTTGAAATTCGTTCGTGAACATAAGGATAAGGAAAAATCAGTTGGGAAAGAGTATTATGGACAGAGGAAACCAAAATTAAGTTATTATTTCTAGTTTCTAGAAATCATGTATAGAAGAAATATGGTGATGACATCAAACAAAAGAACACAGTCCCAACAGTGAAATTTGGTGATGGCAGCATCATGGTTTAGGGTGTTTATCTGCAAACGTTATTGGCAACATATCAGTAATACAGAATGTCGCAGCCTATCAAAAATTTTGGAAGCAAATTTAATGATTTCGGTTGAAAATCTTGAACTTCCTCCTATCTGGATCTTCCAACGAGATAATGATCCCAAGCACACTGCAAAATCTACGAAGAAATGGCTTCCCGAAAATAATATAAATATCCTGAAATGGTCAAGTCTGTTCCCAGATTTAAACCAAATCAAAAATCTGTGGCGTTATTTCAAAATTCAAATCCAACCAAGAGCTCCAACAAACATCCCAGATCTGAAGACCATATACGAAGAAGAATGGAACAAAATACGAACTAAAATTTGCAAATCATTAATTGAGAACTACAAGAAGATGTTGGTTACTGTAGAAGTGAATAATGGCTATTCTACAAAGTATAAAATGAAGATATATTTTTTTTGTATTGTACGAATACTTTTTCACCCATTAAAATGGATAAACCAGGTTTATTTCTATTAAATCAATTTTTTCCGTTTTCTATGCATATCTAGTTATCAGGCATTTGTGCACATTTAATTATATATGTGTGTCTATGTTGTAGTTTTCACAGAACTTGAAATAAATAGTTAATGACGCAGCAATCTAGTTGTGATGGTTGATACTTCAATGTCCGACATCGACTGACTCACTCAACTCCACTGAGCTCAACTGGCGACCGCTACTACTACTACATATTATGTGTGGGAGAGTCTATTAATAATAGAATAGGTACGTTCAGGTATAACAGTCTATTTATTAGTTGTACATACAATAAATTAAAAATATGAATATTTGTTTCCTCCCATTATATATATATATATATATATATATATATATATATCGTAGTAGGCTTTATACACAAACACACACACACACACACACACACACACACACACATACATATATATATATATATATTTATGAATTTATATATATATATATTTATGAATTTATATATTTTCTGTATACTCTCCTTCTTTGCGTGCATATGTCTATTCTATGTGACTGATATTGACTGAAATAAGTACCTTGACAAAGTAGGAAATTACGTTGAAAATATATATTTATTGTGTAAAATAGTTTTCATCATTAGGCTACGAACTTATTGATTTACCTACGTATATATGTGTTCCCACACAGAAAGAGAAAGTGAGTGCATCAGAGAGGGATAATTTTTTAAAGCCTCGAACAACGCCAAATTTACACACACACACACACACACACACACACACACACACACACACACACACACACACACACACACACAAATATACATACATATATATACATATAAAGGGTGTTTCATTAAGACGGATCAAAGTCAGCAGTAAATAAATCAGTGTTATTGCTGAAAATTTATTTATTTCTCTATTGGATCATGTTATTTAAGTCATGGCAACTATGTATGAAAAATAATATCGCCCAAATGTCTGCCAAGGCTTCGGCGGCACACCTCCACTCGATGGTCAAAATTTTTTATGATGTCTGTTTATAGTTGCTCCTCGATCTCACCAATATGCCTTATTATCTCATCCTTCAGCTGTTGAATTGTTGGCGTGTTGGCAAAGACCTTACTTTTGAGATGACCCTAAAGGAAGAAATCTAAAGGCGTCAAGTCACACGACCGTGGTGGCCAATTGATTTCGCTATTTCGAGAGATGATGCGACTTGGGAACTTCTCTTTGCATTTCTGTATGAACGTCCATTTTCGTAAAAGGCTTCGATAACTTTAACACGTTCTTTGATTGTTAATCTTTCCATGGTTGAAATTGCCAAAGACTTAAGTTGTTAAATCTAGAAGGAAAAGAAAAAAATCATTAGACGTTTAAACTTGATTCATATTTAAAATCAATCCAAGTTATTATTATATATGTGTGTGTGTGTGTGTGTGTGCGTGTGTGTGTGTGTACGTGTGTACGTGCGTATATTTTCTATAACCCGGTTTCCTCGTTTGTTTTTATCGATCTATCCATCATTTGTGCCTGCTTCAGTGTGAATGTAGCAATGGATAACGGCATGGAATGTGAAATCAGAGTTCGAATTCCAGTCGGGTACGTTACATTCATTTATGCGCAAAATATCCTTTAGGGAAATATGTATCCATCCCTCGCTCCAGCTCTGATTTGAAGGGTAAGACATCTATCTAGCAAAATCATTGTTTTTTTCAAAAAAAAAAAAAAATTAATCCTATATTCACTTACAAAAAAGAAATATACTTTAATTACAAAATATGTCTCGGTTTTAAATAACTTACAAAGGATTGGTAAGCCTTAAAAATAGATCACTTCGGTCTATTTCTATCTTCATTTTTTTTTCTATTTATGGGTAAACGTGCTCAATATCCGTGATAGAGCTTGTGTAAATATGAGTGGCCAGTGACGTTACCACACAATCTTCAAGAGTCTAAGAATTGCGTTCAAGCATGAATGAGACTATCATCAATTGCTGTTGACCTCTGTGCCCACTCTTATATTTATATTAATAACTTATAAAATAAGTATCAAGGACACATGGCACAGTGAATAAAGGCGTTAGTTAGATCCAGTGACAGGACCCAAAGAGTGTGAGTTAAGGCAGTGGAGAACTTTCAGGGGGGAATTAACAGGAGATAACTGATAACTGACATCCATTAAACATGGCACGTGGAACTAGAACAGTCTACCCCAGTTAGCGAAATAAAGGGTTCAGTTCGATATTCCAAATTCCTGAAGAAGGTCGGAGCGTACAACGGCCGAAACGTTGTAATAAATATGGCGACATAGATGAGGATAATAGCCGGAATAATGTAAATGGTGTTATAAAATAACTTGGAAAAAGTTGGACAGACAGACTATGTCGGCATTGTTTAACAAGATTTGTTTAAAAGAATTATTGCTGCTTAAATACACTTTATAACTTTGACAACCATAGCAGAAAAAGAGAGAAAGAAAAAAAAAAAGACAAAGGACGAGATATATATATATATATATATATATATATATATATATATATATAGATTATAGAGAGAGAGAGAGAATTATAAGGAGGCAAGAAATGAAGAAAAGAATAATCACCGTGACATTTCACACATACGCACAAACATATCCGCACACGCATACACAGACACGAAGACATACAAACACATACACACACAAACGCACACAAAGAAGAAAATATTAACCTCACATCTATAACTAGCGCCAAAATTAATTTTAAACTTAATATAAAAATAAGGGAAATGAGAAAATCAACAGTCAATTGCTGAAAGCTCCTGACGAGTGGATAGAACAATTACTAACGGTTCGTATACGAAACTCCAGAGTCGAAATGCTGAACATAACATCAGTCAGCTTAACGATAAATTTTTATTTGTATTAATATATATATATATATATATATATATATATATATATATATATATATATATATATATTGTGTTGTGTATTTCGGCAGCAGTTTCGCTTTTATAAGAGTTTCATTGAAAACGACTGAGAGATACTGCGGTTGTTCTATTTAATTTTTCTTCTGTTCTCATGATTTTTTTTCTTTTCTGGATATAAATTATGTAGAAATTGTCTGAATATTCTGTATGCCTGAGCGCTTTCGTCTATATTTAGCCATTATCAAGGATAATTTTATTTTTTACTTTTTAATGTATTTGTTTATTTATGTATCTAAACTTAGAGGAATGTTTTTATTTTATATATATATATATATATATATATATATATATATATATATAAGGTCCTCAGGTTACGACGGACTCGACGTACGGCGTTTTGTGGTTACGGCGCCATCTCCCATAATATAACATCGACACGCGGCGCTGTATGAGAAAGACAGCGTTGTTTCTTCACTGGCTGTACGCCATATTGGATTGTGCTCTCGTTTGTGTCGATTTTTTTTTTCGGTTGATGGTTAGGTAGGCGAGTCCTGACCTACGTCAAAAATCAGGTTACGTGGCACCGTAGGAACGGATCTCTGACGTAATCGAGGAACTTCTGTATATATATATATATATATATATATATATATATATATATATATATTCTTCATTTCTTGCCTCCTTATAATCTCTCTCTCTCTCTCTCTCTCTCTCTCTCTCTATCTATCTATCTATCTATCTATCTATCTATGTCTCCGTTCTTTGCTCTTCTTTTCTTTCTCTCTTTTTCTGCTATGGCTGTCAAAGATTCTCTCTCTCTCTCTCTCTCTCTCTCTATCTCTCTCTCTCTCTCTCTCTATATATATATATATATATATATATATATATATATATATAGTTATAGTTATAGTTATAGATAAATCAAACGGCTAGATATAATCAAGAGTAAACGCGCGTGCTGGTGTCCATACGCGGTCAAGCAAATAAATAATCGCTAAAGTTTATTTTAAATTTCTAATCATTGTTTTTCCTTATACGTTTTTTCTATCCTTCTTACATTTTTCTAATTTAAAAAAAAAAGTATCTCACCAGCATCGCATTTAACACACGTCTGTGCAATTTTATTTTGCGCTACGTAGCAGTGATACTCCCATAAGCTATTTGTTTACTTTTAACAACATAGTTCTTGTGCCCGATGAGCTGGTAATCCAGCGAAACTTTAGTCGCACACCAAAACGTAGGTACATGTATATGTACTAATATATATATATATATATATATACATACATATGTGTGTGTGTGTAAATGTGTGTGTGTAAGTGTGTGTGTGTATATAGGCAGCAATCCTTGTTTTATGCACATTTCATTGGATACGACAGACAAGGTGCTTTGATTTAGTTTTTTATACAATTTCTCATGCGATCTGAATTTTTTTTTCTTTTCAGATGATAAATTATATAAAAACTTTCTAATTCTTTTAATCCGAGCGCTTTCGGCTATACATTTAGCTATTTTCAAGGATGAAACATTTTAACTGTTAAATCAGAAATAGTTTGTTGTATGTATGTATTTATATAAACACAGTCAAGATATTGTGTCCATGTTTATACATTTGAAAAGGAAAAAATTATTAGATCACATGAAAAATTGTATAAAAACTAAATTAAAACACCTTGTCAGTCGTATTCAATGAAATGTGCATATATATATATATATATATATATATATATATATATATATATATATATATATATATATATTTTGGGATATTTCGCCGATGTACATCAATGGGCATTTTGGGCATTCTATTTTTATATTACTAACTTTGTTTTGTTGTTGCTGCTATGCTATCTCCTTTGATAGTAACTCTATCTCATTGTTTTAGAGATCATCTTAAAAAAAGTAGTAAATCTTTGGGGCGATTGATCGCTCACGAAAAATTATTTTTTGGTGAGGGGTGCATGATTTTATTCAACTAATATTTCACAGTCTTTGTAAATAATCCTTTTACCCCACCGTAGAAAAGAAAAAATATTCTTGCCATGACTCTCAGTATTTATCTCTTTCTATTTCACCCTTCCCTATCTGTATATATCTCTTTTTATTTCATTCCTCCCTCTCCCTATCTGTATATATCTCTTTCTATTTCACTCCTCCCTCTCCCTATCTGTATACATCTCTTTCTATTTCATTCCTCCCTCTCCCTATCTGTATATATCTCTTTCTATTCCACTCCTCCCTCCCCGTGACTGTTTATTTCTGTTTCTATGTCACCCCTCCCTCACCTTCTTTGTGTATATATGTCTTTCTATTTCAGTCCTCCCTCTTCCTCTCAGTCTATATCTCTTACTATTTCACTCGCCCTCTCCCTCTCTGTACATATCCGTTTCTACTTAACGCCTCCCTCTCTGTCTATATCTGTTTCTATGTCACTCCTCCTTCTTCCTTTCTTTCTATATCTGTTTGTATTTCACTCCTTCCTTTCCATTTCTGTATATATTTGTTTCTATCTCATACTCAGTAACTTGAAAATCTTTCTGTGATCAATTTTTTTAATTTGTCAGGTTCGGCTTTGGCAGCCATGTTTTTTTTTATTCTATCTGTCACCTGCAAAACATTCAAACTCACATAAAATGCAGAATTTCAAATAATGATTAAAAAAACCTGCCCACTTGGAAAGTTCACGCCACACAGTCTTCCAACTTCTCATACTTAGTAGACAATACTTTAGTATACTTATAAAATTTCCGATCCTAACAGGTACAAACGTCTATTTCAGTCTATTCGTCTTATCTATCAATCTATGCCATCCTAACTGATAAACATTTATAACGCTTCGTAGTCATTCTGTCATATAAGTATTTATGAAATTGTGTAGTTTGTGTGAGAATGTGTGTGTACATGCATGCGTGCGTGTGTGTGTGTGTGTGTGTGTGTGTAGATTGGTGCATGTGTCTGCGCTGTGTGCGTCTGAACATGCGCTCTCTTGGTCCCACAGCGTTTTCTAATTTGTTTCCATGAATGTCATCTTTATTGGCCCGGCCATGGTAACCGCACATTTTCGTCTGTCATACTGTTTCTAAGCAGGCATTTCTAGCACTAAAACTAGATTCTCCACACACAGTTCAAATCCTCCCCTTTGTTCTTCCCGCCATCCCTGTTCAGTTTCTGTTCCTATGCAGTAACCCTTCAACATCCGCGCGAGAATTATGTTCAAAGATCCCCGGTGGATGCCTAAAACTTCAAATAGAACAGTGGAAAATATTGCCCAAAGATATAGAGGTGAAGAAACGGTGCTTACGCCATTGATATCTATCTATCTATCTATCTATCTATCTATCTCTCTCTCTCTCTCTCTCTCTCTCTCTATATATATATATATATATATATATATATATATATATATATATATATATTTTCTGGATTATTTAAACTTCTTATTAGCCTTTCTGGGAGGCGGTGGTGGGGATTTCTTTGGGAGCGCAAACATTGGGCGACAATGATTTATATTAAATGAAGAATAATAATTTAATATTTCATGTAATTTTTTATTCTTTAATTAAACGCATATATATCGGTTTGTTTACTTAAATCTTTTAGTAAAAAAATGTCTGTTTTTGTATGCAGAACAACTAAGTCCAAGTAACTCTGTTAAAATAAGTGTTCAATTTTACACTGTACCGATATTATGAACAGGAAACTCTTCTAAACTGATAAAAAAACTCAATAATCTTTTTTTTTATTCTGATAAATGTCGCTCCTTGAGAATGGTAATCTACAAAAACTATTCCCTAAAATTTTTAAAAACTATTTTCTAGTATTTAAGTAATGTGATTTACTTAATAGCTACTGAAGGTTACTAAATGAGGCGAGGATATGGCAGATAGATAATGATTGATCCTAGATTTGAAGAGGTCAAGATTGTCGAATTCGTGAAAGTATCCACGCGAGAGTCTGTTCCACAAAATAGCGGTTCTTATGAGGAAGCCTCCGGGGTGAAACGCACTTCTGACCAAAAAGTAGAGTTAAAAACCTTGTGAACATAGTAATTCGGGTCTTGGCTACAAAGGCTAAACTGCCGACACTAAAGAACAGATTGGTTTGGTTGATTTTGCTTTGCGGCATATCAACACCTCTGTGGTTTATTTAAGGCCGAAATTTAAATATTTTGAACACAATTTTATGGCTTCATCTATAGAAAAAATCTATTGTTGGTAATTTTACTATAAATATGTATTGTCCGTAATTTTTTATATAAAAATGTATTGCTGGTATTTTTTACTACAAAACTTATTTCTATACTTTCATAGTAGTTTGTTTGAAGGATTCACTGTTTACCCATGGCTGGGACCCTAAAGAACAGAACTCCTCTGAAAATTTGCCATTGAAGTAGCTATAGAGTAGCGATAGGCTTGCAACGTTGCAACGTTGTGTCTCTGCTAAAGGGGTTTCTAGATGTAATGGATTTTACAAGTAAACTCAAGAACTTCGTCGTACTTTCAGATTTCGTGTTTTAAAATATGCTGATAATTTACACACGAACCACACACGTACAGAAACAAATAGATTTTATTTATTGTATCTGATTTTAATATGCAAGTTAATGTTGTCACAATAAAATTGGTTGACTAGCAAAAAAAAATCTTTGAAGAAGCTGGTATTAGGAATGAAAACACTGAAGAAAGATGCAGAATATTCAGAAAAAGATAGGAAAACTGTCAAATTAGCATCTTTAAGTAAGCACCACAAGTATAAACCCGTAAGTTAGACGAAGAAATAAATGAAAACAGATTTCGAAATAGAAATTTTTAGTGATGAATGTAGAGCTACATTGGAGGGACTTGATAGCAGGATTTGAACCTTGGTCTTTTCTGGAAATAATCAAATAAAGACAAAAGCACGGTTATCGAATAACCTTTTATGGTAGCATTGTAACACCTATCCTGAACCCACTGGATCGATGTACTCTACAAGACCGACCGTTGATCCTGTCCTGGTTTAGTATTACAGGTTCAATCAAAGTCTTCAGTTCACAATGTCGATTCGATTCCACTTTCCAGTCACGCTGTGATTTTTTTTATTCTAGAGAGCAATTAACAAATCGTAGAGCTCAGAAGATTCAGCTGGTCTACCTGTAAATTCGTTGGGGCGAGAATCAGGCCAAGCAGAAAAATCAAATATGAACAAATCGATTCGAGTCCAAAGAAAAATTTATGTATATGTATATAAAGAAGAAATTGGTACAAAAAAATAATGCTTCTTTTACAAGAAAGTAGTGTATATGAAATAAAGTTCAGAAAAAAACAACAACAAATACTGCAAATAATTCTGAAAAGAGAGATGTAGTTTTCGGGTTCACCCTTTTTGTTCTTAGTAGTTGCCGTAATTATTTCACTATCAGGATATAAGGTGGTTCACTGACAGTATTGCGCCAATATTGCAGATAACTTGAGTTCACTTATTACAGCAGCAAGCAGACATTTTCACTCTCACTGCCTCTCTTTCTCTCTTTCTCTCTCTTTCGACTACTTGTCAACTCACTTCACTCATCTCCACGACTTCAACTCGGACTGTTTTCGGACAAACACGCGCATAAGTAAACTCGGTGGTAGCGACAAAAACCCGGGGTGTTGGTAATGTAGAATACAACCTGATTACTGACATCTCCCCCTTCATGATTAAATGAACAGTCTCTTCTTCTCAATTGGCATTCCATAGTTCATATAAACACTATTGTTTTGACATTTTATATTAGTAATTCTGACGAAGCACAGATTCTCTGGGCACAAACTTCACCACAGATTATCTTGCTCATATATAAACAAAATTCTTTATTACTATAATTAATAATATTTCAAGGGTGACATTGCTCTCTGCCACATTATTGTAGACAGTAAACTTATAGCTCCTTTCAAAGTTGAGGGTATCAGGATAAATGCAAAGGATTTTTGAAGTTATACAACAAGATATTTTTGAGTAGTACGGCTCACAGTTTAAGCTAAAAAGTTTCGTCATGCAAGATAATGCAACTTTACTTTCAACAAAACTGCTATTGCCCGTCTTGGGAAAAATAGTTTAAGCTTACGTCCACATCACGTTGAAACATAGGTTTTTGTACGATCATCGAAGTTAAGGAACGTCAAACTTGGTCAGTACTAAGATGGGTGATCGCTTCGGAATATCAGGTGCTGTCAATTTGGGTGTGCGGTTTATGTAATGGATAATGGCTCGGAATTGTTAATTGGAGTGCCGAGTTCCAATCCAGTTCGGTTCGTTATATTCACTTACGCGCAAATACACTTTGGAAAGGCATGAATCCACCACTTTTCATTCCACCTATGGGTTAATTAATAAAACCTGTATCGCTAAATCATTATTATTTCCCCCCGCCCCACCGCCCAAAAATCTTTATATATTTTCTGACATTAAATAACCTGCAATGGGTTGATAAGCCGTAGAAAATGAATGAATCAATCAAGAGATCAAATTAATCGAATGGCTTCCAATCCCTCTGGATATTAATCCAATGAAAAAATATCGTCCATCATTAAAAGAGTTAGAAATAAGAATGGAAAAAATATCCGGACTATATCGGTGCAGTCCATGTCTGACAAACTTTTTTTTTTTTTTACACATGACATCACTTACACGATGAGCACATATTTGAATTCCAACAAAAGAATTCAAGGAGTAATCAATAGAATCTTGCCTACCGTACTGACAACATCCAGATCTTAATAATGACTGAGACGATCGATAATTTTGATCCCAATATACATCTTATTCGAAAATTGGAAAAATACCATAAAAATTCAGATATACAAGAATTTAACAACCTCTCTCTCTCTCTCTATATATCTCTATATATATATATATATATATATATATATATATATATATATATACGAAGGAATACGGATAGGTTCTTATTCTCAAAATCTGACTAAATGTCCAACTACTAATTTCTTTCAGTTTCAACGGCGTCTTAGTCGAAAACGTTCAACACCTCTTGCGCAAGCGTGCGCACACACGCGCTCACACACACACACACATATATGATCGAGTTTGATTCGTTACCTCTTCATCACCGAGGCCCGTTAGTACAGTTGGTATGACGTTTGCCTGATATCGCAACTGTCCGTGTTACAATTCTCGGTAGTGGATGCGCACTGCTGATGTGTCCCAAATATCAAATATGTCAAATACTCCTAATAATTTCTATCACTTTTAAATATATATACACACACCTTATGTACAAATTTTTAAAGAACTATAACGCGAAATAAAATATTTCTCTCTCCCCTCTCTCTCTCTCTCTCTCTCTATATATATATATATATATATATATATATAATAAGAGAGAGAGAGAGAGATTTATTCGCCAAACTATTTTACAAATTTGCACATAATGTGTGTATATATATATATATATATATATATATATATATATATATATAGAGAGAGAGAGAGAGAGAGAGGGTGTATAGGGAGAGAATACAGAAATACAGGAAGTAATCGGTTGAATTTATATTAAAATCAACCGGTTACTTCCTGAAGATCTAGGGGTAAGGTTTAGATTTTATGTATTTTAAGCAAAAAATTACATATATATATTTAAAACATTTTATTTATGTTTAATGTTGTTATTTTATATATATATTTAAGCAAATGCTCTGTTTATATATATATATTTATGAATGTCCGAGAAATAGAAAAATACGTTCATAGACAGGATTCGAACGCATCCTATACGGAACTGTTACATACGCTGATGCCTTAACCACTCGGCCACCATGAACCTTATGGTAGACAAGGTCGAATTTACTGTTATAAACTATAATCTTTGAATCTCGTACATTCATAACTGCAGTGGCGTATCGAATGTAAACAATGACGTCATATGTTGATACAGGTCCGGTTAATTTATTAAACGCATTTTTATTTATGTTTTACTTGTATTAAAATAACAACGTTAAACATAAATAAAATGTCTTATTAAACCATCGCATTATATATATATATATTATATATATATATATATATATATATAAATATATATGGGTCTGTCTCTTTTATGTTTGCACGGCTATAATTTAATTTGAGAACCAACCAGTGTGAACAGTGCCTCTCATAAGTTGATACAGTCGGTTAATCGAACGCCATTCAATTAGATTATGTATTGTGCTACCATCGCATTCAGTTTCGAATTCAAATGATCGAAAAGGATTTGGCAGATAATTCAGCGAGATAGAACCAGATAAAATTATGGTAATTGACGATTCAAAAAACTCCGTTGAATCTCTCGGAAAACCCTTAAAAGATAACACCCCAAAATGTCAAATTGCTGTAATCGTCGTTTTAACTGTCCGAAATTTGGAAGATCTAGCGAATCCACTGACGGATTAGCAGAAAGTATCAATATCCAACTATTTTGAATTTTTCGACGACCGATTCAACAGTTTCTTTTTTGGGGGGCGGGGAGGGGTTGGAGTGGAGTGTAAGCAAAGCATCGCGGTCGACCTGACCACATACAACCCATATTAAAAAGAAAGCAAGAAGGCCGCTGAAGACGATGCCATAAGAGGAACTTTGCTAACAGTTTTGAAGAGTAAAAGAGACCCAAGTCGAAGAGTATAAAATCAAAAGCGTGTACTTTGAAGCGGACTAAGGTGCTATTTTTATGGATAGGCTACTTTTTCTTACTGCAGTCTCTTTTCATACTTGATCCCAAGTGCGAAAATTGCGTTCAAGCATGAAACAGACTAACGTTACTTGGTATAATGTCCACTCTATATATATATATATATATATATATATATATATATATATATATATATATATATATATATATGCACTTATCTTAGCTGATGCGTTTCGTCCTCTCGTGTGAGGACTGTATTTGGCAACATGTATTTATAAACAGAAATAAAAAGGTCGTTAGTTTTTCAAAAGTTTTCAATTTAAGAACGCTCATTAGGTTAACTGAAAAGTTTAGGTAAATTATGGAAGATGCTAAGTGATGTAATTTAATGTCTAATGACCAAAAGTATGTTAATGTTGAATTTTTACATTTGACTTGATAAAGTTCATAAGAGGACGAAACTCGTCGACTAAAATAAGTTTTCCTTTTGTCTTTATTCACATTGTCCTTTTACAGATTTTAGTTATATCTGAAATTTAACACACACACACGTATATATATATATATATATATATATATATATATGTGTGTGTGTGTGTGTGTGTGTGTGTGTGTGTGTGTGTGTGTGTGTGTGTGCGTATCGAATTCGACGTATGAGGGTCAAGCACATCAGTTCCTAGGAAACCGACAGCCCGAAAACAGCACGTGAGATTTGATTATAGAGGTGAAGGGTTCGTGC
>CAHIKZ030004787.1:3667500-3700000 GCA_903632075.3 Acanthosepion pharaonis
TATGAAATATAGAAAGAAAAAGAGGGTAAAGAGAAGAAAAGAAGGAAATAAAAAAACGAAAGAAGGGGTACCAAAGAAAGAAAGAATTCTGAAAGAAAAATAACATAAATAAATAAATAAGGAGTGTGTATATTCGGAGCATCCCTTTCATTTGGCTCTTGTTACTGGTGTGCCGCCCTCATCAGACGAACGCCGCTCGTATGTGCAGATTCACTAAGGAAGAAGCCAGACGCTGAAAGTATTGCACGGATTGCGCTCCGGCTGGTTTTAATGAAAGAAATAGTATGGATTAAAGACTTTTACAGACATAGGAATGTTCGTTACTACACACACACACACACACGCGCACACACACGCACACACACACGCACGCACACACACGCGGGCGCACACGCATGCACACATACATACACACACAATATTAAAACACGGATACATATATACATATGCAATCAAATGAAAAATAAGCATGTTAACTCATGGAAATTTTTTAATTTAAATATGGCTTAGCTTCACACAAGGCCTCAGTAGCAGAATGACACGTGAGAAACGAAATCACTTCCTTAGCGAACTGACTGGCTAGAAAGACGTAACTACAATAACTAATGTGAATCCTGATTCACTTATATGAAAGTATAAATTTAAGTAATTTTCTTCAAAATGGAGGCGATCATGGTTCTTCATAACGTCTTATCCTTTGTTTGCTTTCATACGACCCCCTCCTTGTCACTGTTCTAGCATCCGTTTCCACAATCTCGTCAGCTAGGCTACTCACTGTTTCCTTCTTCTCCTCTTGCTTTTAATATGCCCTGGGAGTGTCAAATTCTCCAATCTCTCTTTCTTCATTATATCCAGAAATTTCAACTCTCTTTTTCTGATTCTAAGTGTACATCTTGTTCTCATTTTCTTTAAAGAGTCCTTCTTGCTCACATCTTCCGTCTATGGTATTCTCAGTATCTTTCTGTAGACCCAAATCTCTGTTACCTCGAGTATCTTCGTCATCTGTGAGAAAATTATCCAGGATTCATTGCCATATAGAAGGATTGATAATACATGGTAGTTCAGTACTATTTGTTTGTAAGAAAATTGTCCTTTTTTTTATACCTTGCTTAGCTTTTGGGATGCGTAACAATATTATTTGGTTTTATTTATTTTAGTTTTATGTATAAAGCGTTTGGTTAGTTCCGTGTGTAAAATTTATTTTGAAATACTTAGTCAACTACTTAAGATTTGTTGCGTAGCAACATATCGGCGAGATATCTCGTCAGTCGTACGAGGAAAGTCATTGCTTTTCCTTCCTTCGTCACCATCTACGAATTGTCTCGAATCGCTGTCTGGTTTACTGCCAGAGTATGAAAACTTACCAGCCGATGCCAAATGACTAAAAACATTTCCTACCCACCCCCGGTTCTAACTTCTTTTACTCTTGGGTCTGCAATAATCGACCTCCCACAACCTTATTAATTTTTTAAATAATGACACCCTATACTCTTATTCCACACCTTGCTCTAACTCACTCACTTCTTCCAACTTCGCTCCTATTAAAATCTCACTCTTATTTCTCCCCTCACTCTTATTTTGCCCCTCACTCTTATTTCGCCCCTCATTCTGATTTCTCCCCTCACTCTTATTTTACCCCTCACTCTGATTTCTCCTCTCACCTCATTTCTCCCCCCACTCTTATTTTATCCCTCCTCTTATTTCTCATCTCACTCTCACTTCTCCCTCACTCTTATTTTACCCCTCACTCTGATTTCTCCTCTCACCTCATTTCCCCCCCACTCTTATTTTACCCCTCACTCTTATTTCTCCACTCACTCTTATTTCTCCACTCACTCTCATTTCTCCCCCCACTCTTATTTTATCCCTCACTCTTATTTCTCATCTCACTCTCACTTCTCCCTCACTCTTATTTTACCCCTCACTCATTTCTCCCCTTACTTTTATTTCTCCTCTCACTCTCATTTCTCCCCTTACTCTTATTTCTCCCCTCACTCTTATTTCTCCCCTCACTCTCATTTCTCCCCTCACTCTGATTCCTTCCTCGTTTTTATTCCGACCGGCTCTTAATCCACCCTCGCTTTTAATCCATCCTCGCTCTTAACCCACCCCTGCACTTATATCTCACCGCTCTTATTCCACCCGCCCTTACTTCAAACTTCACTCTTATTCCACTCCCGTCATTATTCCACCCTGTTCTTCTTCTGTCCTCGCTCAACATAGGTTTTATTCCACCCAGTTCTTATTCCTCCTCACGCTCTTATTTCATCCAACTTATATTCCGCCTCGTTCTTCTTCCTCACTCGTTTCATATCCACTCTTACTTCACCCACGCTCTTATTCCAGCTTCCGCTCTTATTCCAGCTTCCGCTCTTATTCCAGCTTCCGCTTTTATTCCAACCACGCTCTTATTTCACCCTCGTTCTTATTCCACCCCACCCTTATTCCACACCCCTATTATTTCGCATTCGCTCTTCTTCCAAACCCATTCTTATTTTACCCCGCCCTTATTCTGCCCCGTACTTATTCCACCCTGCTCTTATTCCCCCTTCTCTTATTCCACCCCTGCTCTTATTCCACCCCTCTCTTATTCCACCCTGCTCTTATTCCACCCCTCTCTTATTCCACCCTGCTCTTATTCCACCCCTGCTCTTATTCCACCACCCCCTGCTCTTCTTTCACATCCGCCTTTATTCCACTATCGCTCTTCTTCCACACCCGCTATTATTCCACCGTAGCTCTTAATCCAATTTCTTGTTCCACCCCAGCTCTTATTCCGCCCCCATCTTATTACACCCTCCACTTTTATGCACCCCCCAGCACCTATTTCACTGCTGGCGTATTTCCTCACGCACTTACTCCACCTACCGCTCTTATTCCGCCCCTCACTCTCATTCCACCCCGCTTATGTATTTTGTTATTTATTTTCACGGAGACTTTCGAGAAACAAAATTTAAATTCTGAGACAAAAATGATCATTTAAAACTGCGAAATTGATTTTACTCAGAACTTCCAGAACGTCATTCAAATTTTTATATTCATTCAATTCTAAAAAATCATTTGAATCCTAACAAATCAAATAATGTTTTGGTCGTGTAATTCTTTGGTCTTTCCTTGTTATTTAAAATTTAATTAAAAGATTTGACTGAAATCAAACAATGAAAGAAAATAAACAATGATGCAATCACCGCAATAGAGTGCAGCAAGTGCTCGACGAGGATGAAACTTTGACGTTATTCATATCTTTTTATAATCAGATCAACAACAACGCACGAAGGATATTAGTAAGATGCTTTATGTTCAATTCCTTCATTCAAATAATTCTAGATTCCTTTTAATCTACTTCTCAGATTTTCCCACACCCCCGCTTATTCTGGCAACTCCCACTTGAAAACTGGAAAAAGATTACCACTGCCGCCTCCGCTTATTACAAATTCCACTTTTTTTGAAGACCTGAGAGTATGCACTTTTTTTTATATCTATCAGTTTTTGACACTGGAATTATGACGTAATCCTGAGTTTTATCTATTTTAGTAGAATGACAGAGAGTTCTCTGGGACAGTGATCCTCAATAAACTATTTTCGTTCTCTAGGGCAGTGATCCTCAATTAATAAACTATTTTTCATTAACTGGTCATCACCGACTAGTGTGTAAATCGAGTTCTTGACACTAGAATTTTGACGTAATCCTGAGCTTATCTATTTTAGTAGAATGACACAGAGTTCTCTGGGGCAGTGATCCTCAATTAAGCTATTTTTCATTTTCTGATCATCGCCTAGTAGCGTGGATTTCGAGTTATTGGCACTGGAATTGTAACGTAAAGAATGACAGAGACTTCTCTGGGCAGTAATCTTCAATTAATTAGCTATTTTTCGTTTTTTGGTCACCGGTTGGTGTCATAGAAATAGAGATTTTATTCTTTTCATTTAATTTTTCATAGTTACTATTCTAATCTGTTAAAGAACTTTCTCTTGTTACTGACAGTTTTAGAACATCTTGACTCTTTTCTGAGTACATTTCCAACATATTTTCAATTTGTTTTCTCTTGTTTCCAAAAAGGACGTCTGAATCATTTAGAGAGAGAAAGAAAGAGTACGGGGGGGTGATGATTTTTGGAATAGCCAGGGGCACAAACCAATACTAGGATCACGAATACAAATATTAAAGACAGTTGTTTATATTGTTTGGGCTCGTATATCCAGTAATGCGTATTTTATCTCACTGTAATTTTGGCTGGACGAATTTTTTAGAGTATACGGTTCATTTATTTACTGGTATCTTAAAAGACGCACTCTGTGCGACTTTGACGCTAGCGTTTGCAGAGGGCTAATCAGGCCTTCAGCTCCAAACTAAAGGACCCTCTAGTCCAGCTTAGAAAACAGAAATGATAATTTTGAAGAAATCACTTTGAATTTCTCAATTCACTCCATGTAACTTTAAAACCTCACTTTAATCCTGATTTGGTCCGAAAGTTCGATTTGGTCCGAAAGTTCGATTTGGGCCGAAAGTTCGATTTGGGCCGAAAGTTCGATTTGGGTCGAAAGTTCGATTTGGGTCGAAAGTCCGATTTGGGCCGAAAGTTCAATTTAATTCGAAACTCCGATTTGGGCCGAAATGCCAATTCAGGCCGAAAATTGAGTTCTTCAAATCATAGAATCCGTGGAACTTCAAAGCCTCACATCACGAAACCTCTCACTTTAAGTCTGCTTCTTTGGTTATTTTGAAGAAATAAAATTAATTTCCTCAATTCACAAAGTTTTGGAGATATTTTAAACAGAATTTGAAACACATTTTTTTAAATTCACAAAGTTTTTGTGTTACTTTAAAATCAACATAAATTTAAAAAAAAAAAACTTAAAATCACTATTTTTTTCAGTTATTTTAAAATTTGAATTTTTAACTGTTTCCTCCTCATCCAAGCACAAATCCCAATACTGGATGTTCAAGCACCAGATGAAGAGCAGATTTTCAATCCTGGGATTATCCTGATTCCAAAAAGATATAATATGTCTATGTAGAGTAAGTGTGGCCCGAATTAGAGAAGTTTCAGACACACGAACGGACAAACAAAATTTGTCGTTTATTTATTTAGATGTTTACTTGCAGGACGCTTAGAAAAAAATCTAATGCATTTCACGGGAAAAGAATAGGTCAATGTACAATCCATAAAAAGTGAGATGTCCCATAATTAGAGACTACAGAACACTGGAAGGTTTCGCTTTCCTCCACTTGGAAATGGGCTCAACAGGATGACGTATATGTGACGTGATAGCTAAAGAAGTAGTGTAGCTATGACGATGCCGTTGTGGCAACCGTGAGATGTACACACGATTTAATACTATTTGACTATGAAATGACTGTCGGGGTTAGAAAGATGCGGGCTTACTGCCTCTAAGGTTAAAAACTGCTCTACTTTTACTTCTTTATGCTCGCTATGTTTATCGCTGGTCATCTTTTGTTTCGGTAAGATGACATAATATCTGTTGTGCATGGAAGGCATGAAACGAATTTCGAGGACACTTAACCAACTTCCATGTATTCTATTGGATCCTACACTTGACGGATTTAAATCCTATTAAATATGTATGGGATATGTTGCTGACCTTACCAAATTCACCGCTGATCCAATCCAAAAGAGCAAATCAGATATGCCTATGCAGTAACTCTAGTACCTCAGACCCATTTTATGTTTCTTTACCACCTACAGAGCCGATATGCTACTATGCTGAGTGGATCTTTGTCACAGTTCAAGTATGTGTCCCACCAGGACCAGAGTTATCCTTTATTTGTTGCCAACTACAGCTAGAGAGTCCAGTCTGCCCTACCATTTAACTCATATCTGTAGAAAGAATAGATGGACACATACCTTTCCCAAGAGTATTTACGCGAAAGTGAATGCAATGAAATCGAGTGTAATTCGAAATCAACTCGCCGATTTCTCGCTCCAAGCCTTAGAACCAATAAACCACCTGCACATTCACTTGCGGTCACACCCACTAAAACCAACTGTGATGAACAGCCATAGAACATGTCGGGACAGATTCAAGCAACTCTTAGACCCCATGATATTGAGATGAAGGAAGGAACCAAACTGAGAATTCCATGGACGGAGTGAGTAAGCAACGTGATTTTTTTTTAAAAAGAAAATGGTAATTAAAAGAACAAATATTCAGAATCAGAAAAAGACTACTGAAATGCCTTGCACACACACAATGAGGAAGGAGGGCTTGGAGAATTTAACCGTCATGGGAGAGCAAGTGAGATAAGCAAAGGTAGCGGGCTACTTACCTGACGACCTTGTGTAAACTGATGGCGGAACTCAAGACGAGAGGATTGGCAAAAGGTAAAACGCTGCTAAAAGCCACAAAAGCCATGATCACCCATAAAAGGACACAGCATATAGGAGATGAGGTGGTAGTAGTGGTAGTAGTAGTAGTAGTAGTAGTAGTAGAAGAAGAAGAAGAAGAAGAAGCGTGTTATAGTCACCCATGACAGTCCTACCAAAATTTCGGTCTCTCTTATACTTCTCAGCGTTCCGATAATTTATTGCTAATTCTAGTTCACACAGTATATTCTTCTTCTTCTTCTTCTTCTTCTTCTTCTTCTTCTTCTTCTTCTTCTTCTTCTTGTGCCGTGTCGCTTCAGGACGTGTGGAATCAAGACTCTACAACTTCCTATCCTTTTTGTCATTTCACTCTCATTTCTAGTCCCTGGTCTGCCATTCTTTTACACAATCTTGTTAGGTAGGTTACTCGCTGTTTCACTTTTTTTCTCTTTGCTTTCGATATATCCCTGTGAGTGACAAATTTTCCAAACCTTCGTTCCTCATTACGTATTCTAGAAATTTCAACTGTCTCTTTCTGATTCGAAGTATAAGCGTCGTCTTTGTTTCCATTATCTTTAAAACTTCTTTGTTACTCACATGTTCAATCCATGGTATTCTCAACATCCTTCAGTAGAACAACATTCTTCTTCTTCATCTGTGACGAGATTGTCCAACACTCACTCACATATAGGAGAATTGATATTACGCAGCATGTCAGCACTTTTTACAAACTTTTCCTGTTTCTTAATACTTTGCTTAGCTTTGGGAAGGCATTTTTTGCTATTCCAGTACACTTTTGGAATTTGGTGCCATCTGTTAAAATACTTCCTAGTTATTTAATTTTTCGTACTTGCTTAATTTTGGTGTCTGAACATGAGAGCAAAGAAAAAGTTTTAGAGAAAACGGAAACAAAAAGCACTTTATATTTAACATCAAAAAGAGACAATTGATATTTCATGGCACATTATAAGGAAGGAGGGCTTGGAAAATTTGAAACTTACAGGACGTTGCAGATCAGACCAGACACCAGGTCCGTTCTTCCAGTCAAACGCTTCTGGCTTAAAAATAACCCTTTCGCGAGATCGTTACACACGAAATAAAATCATGAGCATTGTAGCAGTAAACAGATTTTATTTTCGGGTTGTAACCTACTGCTATAAACAAGCGAAGCTGAGGTGAGAGTGCAGGTGAACAGTCTAACGGACGTTTTCCCTTTTACGTCGTTCTCCATGGGCACTCGACGTCTCTGACTCGTCTCGGGCAGTGGTCACTGTCTTATAGAGAACATTATTCTTTGTATTGTCATTTTTGTCTAAAAAAGTAATTTATCTTCAATCAGTGACTCTCTTTGTTCCAGCCGTTTGCTCCGTAATTGTGAAGCTCACTTCACTTACTGATAATCATCAGGGAAAATAAATATTCGAATACGTTTTTGTGGCAGATCAACTGTTTTCCATTTAATAAGATATCAGCTGGCTGATATCGCTACAACATGTTAAAGACAAGAGGGTCAGAGAAAAACAGCACATAATATACCTAACTAGTTTGTGTAAATGGTTGGTAGAAAAGTATTTAGGAGAGATAGCAAAAAGACAAAATTAATAAGATCTGCAAAGGACAGGAAATTGTGGAGAGCCATGATCGCCACAGTTTATAGAAGCACATTCAAAAATCAAGATGATCGGTGCCTTGCAGTTGACCTCTCCTCTTGTCTATCTCTCACAGTTCAATGAGTCGGAGTTGAATGGCTTGTAACTGTAAATACTTCTAAATTCATATCGTTTCACCAGTCAAACACTTGGGTTTTATCGAGTTACGATGAACACTTGTACTTACAACGAAACTTCGTGTTCTGAACGTCTGTTTAGTCTTAAGTTCACTCCAGAATCATATATATGGCCTATTGCTAAAGATGATGAAAGAAATTGTTCGCTCGATCAGTGACACCAGAAAGTACCTTTACTCCTTCTGCTATGCTTTATTTGTGAAGGATTCAGATTAGGTGCCCAAAATTGAACTATTTCTAGGTTGGAGCTGCACGGTTCTCACTATCCGACCTTGATACTTTTCAAAAATCATTTATATGGTCTTGTGGGATGAGGCTCCTTTCGCACAGACGTAACGTCGAACACCTATTGTTACTCGATCGCTATTTCCATGACTGAATGTACTTGGCACCTAAAAGACGTTTTGTTACTCAGTGTAAGTTTTTGATTACACCTGGTATATTGAGTTATCTGTTGAGTCAGAACGCGGAGCTCAGACAGACAACACTTACCTCAAAATATCCGCAGTTCTAAAAAGAGCCGAATTTTGGGATGAGTCCAAGTTGGTATGGTATCCTCAGTTAGTCAAATGAAGTCACCCAGTTTTTATCGGATTGATCCGAATGCGCCAATCACCACTGGAATCACCTTGATATTCTCTTCCTGCATTTCAAGCAATCATGCCATCTCAACTTTCAGATCAGAGTTATTTTTAATTTTCTCAATCACCTTGTTTCCTATATTTGTGCCATTTGCTCTGGAAACATCAATAATATGAGAATTCTTGGCGACTTTATCTAACATAATAAAAGCCTACGTTTTGGAGGGATTGATGTTTTGGATGTATAGTACTGTATTTTTTACTTATTATTATTATTCCTTTTATTTCTGGTGTATACTCATTTCCTTCCGGGTCCCAATCAGAAACCTAAGGCCAGAAATAGCTTTTTCCATTGTGTATTTTTGGAGGAAAAACCCTAAGAGCACACATATTTTACATAAAGTCCCTTGTAAGGTGTGTGCTGTACTTGAGAGTATATTTTTTGTATTTCTTTAAGGCTTGGGCTACCAGGAATATTTTCCAAACAGTCCGAGGGCTCTAGCTGCAGCTGCAATTGTTGACATCCTCATGTGCCACATTTTTGAGATTTCGATTTCAAAGTCCGTGTATTTTGATAGTTTTTTGAAGATCTTTAAAGATACATTACAGTCTGCAGGGACTGCCATGTTAATAAGAAAGTACGTTTCCTTTTTATGGTCTCTGATCACAATATTTGGACAATTAGCATTGATTGTCCTGTCTGTGTGTATTATAAAGTCCCATAAATTTGTTACAGGTCCTATCTCTGTAACCGGATAAGGGTGGTGTTCATACCAATTTCTTGTGGTTTCCTGTCCGTAAATGTTGTAGATTTTGCTCCACTCCGTCATGTCGAGTTTAATGGATGTCAATACTGTGCATCTTGATTGTTGTGGTGTCCTCTCTCTAAAGAGTCTATGTTGAACTCTTCCGCCTACTATAAGATTAGTAGGAGAGAAGGCCTTGGGGGAACAGTCGAATAGATTGAATGCTGGGTCAACCGACACACACTCACTAGTCGTGTAATACTCTACTGTTGTACTTACTGTTTAATATATGATATATCTGCAACACTTGTTATTTCTTTAACCATTTACCTGGTCACAACATCTTGGCACTGTTCCCCCAAGGCATAGACACTTTAGAGGGTGGACACCACAACATCGATACGAGATGGTCAATTGTTTCTCTATATTTATCACAGAAGCTTCATTTTGGGCTAACACAATTTATCAGTATACGTGCTTGATAATTTCTAATTAGAAAGCATTGGTCATGTGAAGCAAGAATAAAACCTTCGGTTTCAGCTTTTAACCATGCACTATGTAACCACTGGTGGTTACGGGGATTATCTACATCAGCTTGTTTGGTGCAACCAGAATATTGATAATCAAGAGGTTTATCTTGCCATCGTTTCTATATCCGCTCCATTGCATCTGATTTTGCTTTCTTTTTTAAGGTTTTTGCTGTTGCAGTAAGTGCATTATGTTTTGCACGTATTTCTTCACCCACTTGAAATTTCATTTTGAACTTGATGGCTTCCTTTTTTCCTAAATACAGTTTTTTTTACTTCTTTCACGTTCTTTGACGCAGAACATCATCCAGTCTTCTGTAATTTCCAGGTATCTTTGAAGGCCGAATGTTGCAGTTTTGTAATACAGTTGTTATCATCATCATCATCATCATTATTATTATTATTATTATTATTATTATTATTATTATTATTTAACATAGATTTTGGCTTGCACATATGCCATTACATCACCGGGTTTATTAAATTTTATCGGCATTGCTGAGTATCCTTTGTTTCATGTTTTTTGGCCACTCGCCGTAATAAACAAATATTTCCCGGGACCGAGTCCCTTCCCATCCTCACAGACTTTTCCTTCAAATCCTTTCCGCTTACCCCAGTCCTGTTGGCAATATTATTTGCTTATAGCAAGCGCTTTTCTACTTACCATCTGTTATTTATTAGCCGGCTATTCCACGCCTCTCCCATCGTCACCGACACAGCCAACAAGATTTTTCAACAAACGAAAGCCGCAGAGATTGGAGCTTGTGGCTCGTCTGATAAACGCGTCGATCCTTTAATCTCTCGAATCCGGAAAATCTTGACGTCAGTATCCCATCTGACCCAGAATACTGAATGAAATCACAGACGGAAAATGATGAAAAGTGTGAAAACATTAGATGAATAAAAAACAAAAACAAAACAAAAAACAAAACAAAACAAAACAAAAAAAAAGCAAAAAACAAAACATAAAACATACGAACTAATAACGAGATAAGTCTAAAAGTGAAATGGATTTTTTCATCTAATGTCATGGTTTAAAATAAGTGTAACAGCTTTTACTGCTAATTTTACTTGGTCGATAAGATAATTATGGGAGAGTGATTCATTCACTCTCTTCGCCGTTGTTGCATGCCAGTGACGAGACATTTTGTCAAGATTATTGGCGATAAGGCAAGGGCAAGTGGAAATGGCTTGTTTTTTTAATGTCATATCCTTTCAGAACGTAGATGATTATGGCTCTCCACACATTCCTTTTCTTTATTATCAGTGAACTGCTTTGTTTTGGTGGGAAAAAGTAGAATAATTTCCTAGTGTATTCTCTATTGTTTTGAATTCAGAATGGTTTTTTTCTCATAGACTGGATAGTTTTTTGTAAATATCATCATGGCTCTCCACATGTTTCCATTTCTTTATCTGTGAATTGCCCTGACTTCTTGGAAAAATAGTAAAATGGTCTCTTGTTGCCTTCTCAACGGTTTTGAATAACAAAATAGTCATTCTAGATGGACTACCACCCAAGCTTAGACATCCCAATCTATCCTGGTATTTAACCCATAGCTGGGGAGAGAAGAAATAGATACTTTTTTTCTGTTATGTTCCAACTTCCTTGTACCACGGTGATGGTCCAAGGTTAGAACCAATGAAAGAATAACACGAACACAGGTATGGAATACAAAGATATATTACAGCAGAAATATAACACAAAGAAGTAGAAGTATTAGTAATGACTATCAGATTTGGTTAGAGTGAACTATGTTGTCTCGACAAGTATCACTATTCCAATGTCCTTACAATATGCTCTCAATTATCTCTCCTCGTCTTACAATCTCCTCATACCTCTTGAGAGGCGTAGTATTTATAATGTCAGGAATAGTCCATTATTATTATGGGTAAGTTCCCATAACACTTTCCATGGACAGCATGGCGGAAGTGAACACAACAGAATTCGGCTCGCAGATTCCATTTCCTGCTTCGATATCAGTCCCCCTACCCACACACACCTTTCTGAAAAACATTGTTACTAAGAAAAAATAGTGAAACAACAACGAAATAAATATGTGAAGAGGGAAGTGTTCAGGTGCATATAATCAGAAGAATGGATCGAATAAAATTCGTAAGAAGACCAAATAAAATTTACCTTTATTTTGAAAATAAGAAAGGAAAAAAAACGTAAATATATTGCAAGATTCAATGAAAACTGTATAAAGCAAGTATCTCCTTTGTTTTAAGAACAAATGTTTTAATTTTAATTGTAAGTATTTAACCGAATATATTAAGCCATATTGGATCAGGCGAATGATGGCCAGTCAAATTCATCTAAGATCCCAGCACACGTCCAAATCTTTGCCAGACGCCATTGTGAAGATGACACTGCCATATCTCTTTTTCACTGATGGTATACACGAGTAGATAATACTCCACTCTATTATCTATCTTTTCTCTCTCTCTCTCAAGAACTCGTTGAAAGTTAATGCCTATCAAATTCATTTTATTACTTGTTGGCGGAGACTTCTTATGGGGAAACCTACTGTCATGTCTCTTCACAGACGTACAACTAAATATCTTTCACAATCACCATGTATCCATTTTATGTGAAATATTACCCAACTTCATTGTTATATTGCAATATCCTACTATTCAATGCTGTTCTTGTTTTTATAAGTAATCTGGTCTGCATCTCTCTTTTAATTTGTAATCTTTATTAGAGACGAATTACTTCTATCAGCTGCGTCTTGTTCATTGCTTTTTTTTTCTAAATCGTGTTAGAGATACAGTAGTTCACGTAAACCTCCACATATCTGTTACAACTATAATACACCCTTTAAGACTATCTAATTTGGTTCCGTACAACCTGCTACTGAATGTTAGCGAGAAGAAATAATAGTTACAACGAGGATGGTGATTACGACGATGACAGCAAGTAATGATGGCGATTATAATGTCCGGAAATTTTACGAGTGTTGTAGCAAGCGATGATAACAAAACGGTATATATTTCACTACAATTACAACCGCTATAAATACTAAAACAGTAGGAATAATAAAAATAATAGAGAATTAAAACTGTTACTCATATAATAAAGGAATAGAAAAGACTAGCTGAGAAGAACAAAACAGGCATAGCTGGGTAGGAAAGGGGATCCATTGAGCATTTGACGATTCAAATCAGTGGTATGAGAAAGTGAATGGAAAATTCTATGGAGCTTTCGATGTCAACTTGAGACGAGGAAATTAAATCTAGTACAGACTGGGATTATATAAATAACTTATAATGTGATCGTTTAGTGATGATTACATTACAATACACTTAGCCCAACAGCTAACCACTTCATGCTACGTTTAATTGCCAGCAAATCAGTACATGTTGGTTAATAAAGGAAGAAAAAAAAGAAAATCAAGTGGTATTTTAATGAAATCCAGGCAAAATAACTAACATTTCCTGTATTCATTAGAGTCATGAGTTGAGATCAACTTCAACAGGTTGTAATAAAAATTTACAAAAACTTTGAAAGTGATCAAAAACAGCTGAGGCAGCAGTTAGAGCCACCAAACAGTAGTGGCAAATTCATGTGGCATCCTCAGAAATCTGAAATTGCTTTTCTAGAAATTGGTGCCGGATTACTAATTGCTAGATTCAGGATGGCCAACTTGTACTGACATTAGCTTTGTCCATTCTCAGTTATGTTAGATAAAAGGTATTAATCAGTTGGTTATGTGCCATGCGTGATACATGCTTAGGTGATCATGTATCTTTCGATACATGACTGACGAGGCAGATTTTTCCCCGCGGTAGGTTGCCATTTCTTTTTGCGGTAGACCAGTTGCCATCCTGCTATTTACCCATAGTTGTGGGGAGAAGAAGAGGATTCATATCTTTGCCAATGGTATTAGCACGTAAGTGAATGTAATGGATTGGACTGGAATTCGAACTCGGCCCTTTGATTTCTCAATCCGAGCCGCTATCCATTACTCCAATGTGCCTCCTACTGACATGGGATTTTATTATTTCTTTTCCTCGAGAAACATCGTAAATGAGTGAAACTATGTAATTTTTCTAATTTTACTCTCCTAGCCAGGCTCGCAAAATGTAGTCCCGTCACATGGACTATGTATGGTGTTTGCACTTCACATCAAGAGAAGCATTCATTGGAGCCATGACTGGGGCTAATAATAGGTTATAATAAAAAGGCATAAAAAAATAAATAGACATGACTCACTAGTCTTTGAAAGTGCTCAAAAACAGCCGATGCAGGAGCTAGTGCCGCCAAACAGTCGTGGTATGTTCACACGGCAAGACAGAAAAGCTGGAAAATTATCTGGAAATTAATGCCGGAGATTTGATTTTTAAAAAGTATTACATATTGCCGAATTGGTGATGGCCCTTCTGTAATTATTTTAAAATCGTTCAAACGTTCGAGTGGTTTCAACCAGAATTGGTTTTGTGGTGGATTCTCCACCCCATCGGCATTATGGCTTTTGTGTTTGGAACGTTAATTTCAGATAATATATACATATGACGACGTTTTTTTTTGTTTTTTTTTATCATGGATACTTATTAAAGAAGGACCAGCTGACAACACTGATTGTTCAGAATTTTCAACCAGAGGAAGCTGAATGGAGGAGCAGCGAGGAGTACTGAGGAGAATCAAGTCAGTGTCTGGAAATGGTCAAATGAAATGGCACCAAAGAAGTAAACTTATCTCTTCTTAAACTTCTTATTCTCTCTCCAAAAAAACTACAAAATAAAACGAGAACTCAACAAACAAAACTGAATTCAGGGTTGTAATGTTATGTTAGTAACATCTAAAAAGAAATGCGAGACTAAATTTTCTATGGTTTATACATAAATTAAGGACGGTCGGATCGAGGGCATATGGTTTCAGGTCTTTCTTCGAACACTCGATCTTCTCGCTGTAATGTAAGCGAATATGTCTCTTCCTTTGACTTTTTATCCACCCTCTTTGTTCATGTTTTGCCATTTATTCGCACAAATTCGTTAAGTAGGTGATCATTGTCCTCCACAACTTCTTGTATTTTGTTCTAAGTAAATTTTGACTTTTTATTCGCCATCTTTCTTCATGTTTTACCACTAATTTGCACTGACACATTAAGTTTCACCTTGCTTCTCTTGCTTTCAGTGTGTCTTCTAAGTGTAAAATTCTTCAAGCCTTCTTTCCTCATGCCTCGCAGAAATTTCAACTGTCTCTTTCTGATTGCATGAATAAATTTCCATGTAGTTCCTGTTTTCCTTAAAACTTTCTTGTTGCTCACATGTTCAGTTCCTGGTATTCTCATCATTCGTTGGTATGATATCTCTGTAGCTTCCAGTTTCTTTTTCATTATGCCAGATGATTGTCCATCATTCACTGTCACATTTTTTTCATCATTTCATCCTAAATAAGGGGATATAGCAACTTAGATGCAAGGGGTAACTTAGTATGGAAGAATATGAAAAAAATATACTACCAGTGAGAGAGAGAGAGAGAGAGAGAGAGAGAGAGAGAGAACAATAAAAAGAAGAATAATTAGGAAGACAGAAGGTAACTATTACCATTGAATTTTGAAGTTCAGAGTTTACTGGGAAGCAAAAATCTGGAAGAGATTCTTACAAGCGAAGAAACTGTTAGCATAGAACTTACGGTTACATATTGCCATTTCGAATGTAAAATGATGAAATCTTGCCGCTAATCCAGTATTGCGCTTAAGTTTTATAAAGTCTAGGGACCATAGCGGAAAGTTTATCACAACAATTACCATACCATGAAAATAATTTATAGAAAAGACACAGGGAAATTACGTTACGATGATGGGGAAATGATTGAAGCCGAGATGTCGGGTCAGGACCGATACCATTGCAAATTCTTCTTTGGATATCATCAAGAATCTCTAAATATATAACAGAAGCACCAGACCAGATGTGATAGCAATATTTAAAGCATGGTCTTATAAATGTATAAGACAGATTCTAACGAGTAAAATAGTCTAGTACAACACAGTGAACCATCTTTCCTAGCAGCAGAACGAGCAATTGATTTAGTATAATCTGTCCATTTTATGCCAGGGGAAACGAAGGAACAATGAGTCACTCCCCTGTAGGTTAGCATCAGTCATTCTCTCAGACGATTAAAAGAGCAGTTTCGTTTTGGAGGTGCTAAAATTAACAAGCCATTCCTTGCCCTGGTTAACAACTGATTGTAGGTGATTTTTAAGATCAGCTGCTAATTTGACCTTATTGAAACGATCAGATTTACTATTAAGTCAGGAGTAAATAGTTGTGTCATCAGCATAGATACTAATTTGCGAACCGATGACATCAGGAAGGCCGTTCATGAAAATTAGTGATAGAAAAACTAAACAGCTGGTAGAAGTAAGAAAAAATAGACGCAAAACGACAGCCTGAATGGTTGTCAGTAAAAGAGACAGCCAAAGATGTGAGCTACATATTGGGGATGTCAAAATCAACCAGGTGCAGAAATTTAACTTTTTCTTTCCGTTCGCATATGATAATCGGGATCGTCGTCATCTCTCCCTATACCCCCTCTCTCTCTGTCTCTGTCTCTCTCTCTCTCTCTCTTACTCTCTCTCCCACACACCCACACCGGTGGCGGAGACGGCTGTGAATAAAAAAAACGAGTTCATTCGCGTGAATTTGATTCTGATGTAAACTCTGCGCGACGTCGAAGCCTACACACTTGGCCAGAAGCTCCTCCGTCGTGGCTCAAAGAGGATTGAGGCAGGTGAGACATAGAAAACCTGGTTCGATCGGGCTGTCGGATACTTGGCCTGTCAAGGACCACATTGCTTACGCCCGCCCGACTAGTGCTACCCTCTTCCGCCAATTTGGCCGTTGGGATTGTGTAGATCTTTGCCTATTCCACCGTTTGTGGGGAAGGGATCTTTGTTTTATTATTATTATTATTATTATTATTATTATTATTATTTGTGTATGTTATGTTTCTTCCTTTGTATCCTGTAGAGCCGGGTCCAAACAATGGGCCCTGTAAGAGAATTGTCAATTAATTGATAGCATTTTTCTTAGTATATAGGATTATCCTAGTAGGGGGATCTTCTGGGCAAACTAATGACCGAACTAAGAACACTAAAGTAAAAAAAAAAAAAACTAAGCACCAAACTAAAAAATAACCAGCATTGCAAATATCCTTTCGTTTTAAATGCAATGACGTCTTCGGAAAGATAGACGAGTAGATTCCCGTTGTCCTCTCTACGTTTTAGCATCGAGAAAGGTCCTGACAGCCAAGATTAGAGAGCCTCGTATTTAACCCCAGAGCTCGGAAAAGAGAAGAGGACGATTCACGCTTTTCCTAAGGACATTAGTACGAACTGAATGCAACAGACGAGGCCAGAATTTGAACTCAGCTCGCTGATTTTCCCTTTCCGTACCAATGATCGTGTCCTACCATAGATATTTTGCACATTATTCAGTAAATACAGATCTATAGACTAATAGTAATAGCAGAAGATACATTGGTGTTAAACTATGTCCATCGTCGTAGGCACCCGCTCGCATCCGAGCATCGAGATAGTCATCCTCTCTCTCTCTCTCTCTCCCCCCTCCAGTAGTGGTAGCAGAAATGGCTGTGAATCAAAAAAGAGTTTGACGAGGCCATTCGCGTGAAATTCATTCTGGTGGACGACTCTACGCGATGGAGGAGACCAGAAGTGCCCCTCTCTCTCTCTCGGATCAAAAAGGATTGAGACAGGCGAGATCTGGCAAACCTGGTTCCATCGGGCTGTCGGATACTTGGCCTGTCAAGGTCCGCCTTAATTACGCCAGCCCGACTGGCACTGCCCTCTTCTGCTGGTTTGGCCGTTGAGATCGTGTAGATCTTTGCTTATTCCACCATACGGATGTTTGGGGTTAGTCGCTTTCAGTCTGGTCTCTCCCCCGTGATCATAACGCCATGGGTGGCCCTACAGCTGCTCGCTCTTGGGATCACTGAGGCACGCAAGCCTTCTACCATGACAAGGAACAACCATATACAGGGTGTCCCCCAAAATTGACATTATTTAAAATGTGAATATCTGAATAACTATAGGTCTCAGACAAACGAAATTAAATAGACTTTATGTTGAACAATAAAAGATTTATTTGTCAGAATTCGAACAAGATATTCAAAGGGATGTCGAATTTATAACCAGTTTCACAAAGCTTCGCAAATGTTCATTATGTGCACCACCTGTGACACAACGGACGTCAAGTCGGTAGTCCAGCTCCGGCAAAATACGCTGTAGCATGTCTTGCGTAACATTCTCAGTGATTATCTGCTTAAGTTCCACTAGGTTTGTAGGAAGAGGGGGATATAGACCTATCCTTTCAGATAGCCCCATAGAAAAAAATCACAAGGTGTCAAGTCAGGTAAACGTGGTTAGCCATTTCAACAGCACATTGTCATTATCACTGGCATGCCCGATCCATCTTCTTGGTAGATTCTCATTGAAATAAGGCTGTACAGTCAACTTAGTTTTTACACATTTTGTTAAAATTTGAGATTATTTGAGCGAGAATTGGCTATGTTATTAGGCTACAAAATGATGTCAGATTGTTGGGAGCACACTTTATATTTTACACTGGATGTCGGAGTGGACAGTTCGTTATCAAATGTACCTCTTTGACTTGTTATTACTTTAATGACATAGAAACGAATCAATAAATAAGAAAAGAATAGAAATATAAAATTATTAAATATTTTTTATTATTTTTGTTGTTAAAAATAAATATTTGAGAGATAAATAATAAAAGAAGAAATTCACTACTGAACCATTAGTAAAAAAAAAATAAACTAATATTCACCCAATATAAGGCCCAAGAGCCACTCAAGGTAGAGGGTTACTGTGTGGAGTTATATTAGCGTAGGAAAGAACAAGAGTTAAGAGTATAGAGACTTTAGAAGGAACCGGAAAAATAAACAAAAAAAATAACGATTCGAAATTTAACTACCTGGTTCGTGTAATAACAGGATTCAGCTTTGTTTGATAGTCGTTGTTTTTCCAGATTCCCTTCGTGCGCTGAATTGGATTTAAATCCAGTCACATGCTTGGCCAGTCGAGGAATTTAATTTTTTGCGTAACTCTCTTTTTTAACATGTTTTTTAGGATCATTATCATGCGGGAACATCTCTCTTCTTCCTAAGCATCTGAATAAAGCCAGTATATTTTCTTGTAAGATTCTGATATAATCTTCAGTACGCCATGATTCCATTCTGCTAACCCTAACTCTCTAGTTCACCAGTGTTCATATAATCCCAAACCGTTATGTTTACATTGTCGTGCTTAACTGTCCGTGTGTACACATCATCACGATGCACTCCCAAATCGTAAGATGCCATCAAACTCAAATAGATCGATTTTTTTTTCATCTGACCACACTATTCTGTCCCAAAACTTTTATCATCCAACTTGGTACTAGAATTTGCCAGGTTGAGGATAGCATCGAATCGCTTTAGAGACACTGGTTCCGGATTTGTCCTTGGAGTTTACACCCGAAAACTTTCCCATTAAACTGATACGATCCATCGCTAAAGAGGCTTGGAAAATGGTCGATTCTTTGTACTACTCCAGAAAGTACCTGTCTCTTCCTGCCATACTTTGATCTTTACAAAAGTCAGATGAGACAAAACATTTCTGTATTATCTGGACTGAAGCTGTCAAATCCCCACATTTCAGCATTAGTAGGGTTTAAAATCATTTCTATTGCTTTGTGGGTGATGAATTACTTTTCGACCGACAACTGCTTTCCCATAGACGAAACATCATAAGCCTCTCAGTATTCTGTCCTTATTTTCATGAAAAATATTCTGACCAGCTACACTCTTTAGTTCCACCAGTAAAGACCTTTACAGCTATGGCACATCATGCCATGTACACAGGATCGAATACTCCGCATTTTCTTCTGTTGTGGTGTCCTCCCTCTAAAGAGTCCATGTTAGACTCTTCCGCCTACTATAAGATTAGTAGGCAAGAAAGCTTCGGAAGACAGTGAACAGTGAATGTATTAAGCGCCGGTTCATTAGATACCCTCTCACTAGTCGTGTAATACTCTTCTGGTGTACTTACTGTTTAATATACAAGATATCTGCAAACCTGGTTTTTGTTATTACTTAACCATTCACAACACCTTCATATTCTACTGTTGCGAAAGAAGCTCCATTCGGACAACCTCTTCTTAAGAACTACTATTTCGTGGAACAGACTCCCGATAGGATGATTCTCCGATCGCTACAATCTTAACCTCTTCAAGTCTCTGGTCAACCATTGTCTACATACAACAACGTCATTCAGTACCTGCTAGCTTCAGTGGCTTTTGGGCAATCTATTGTGTGAACAACAGAAAAAGAAACACAGTCCCTTTAGCCGCTGTTTTTATACTGACTCGAAATAATTGCTGTTTATAAAAAGTAGCAGCAAAATGTCGACCTACAATCAGTTCGCGCGCTGTTCAGATTTCCCTAGCATTTGAGTAGTCTCGTATTTATTCTGCCTGGGAAAAACCCAAGAGCTGCATTAATATGCTCATTCCCATCAATATTCGTCTAGCATTTCATTGTTCTTGCAAAGCCATGAAAAAAACTGAGGCAAGAATTATGGTGATAAAAAAAAAACGTAGGCGTAACTTAAAGGGAAAAAAAGAAAAGAAAGAAGAAAGCAAGTGACCTCTGGCGTGAAGGTTGCTCGTCCCGGACGCTGATTATCTTATAATGTCTCTCGCAATTCCAGCCTTGAGCAACATAAGGTGACAGGGGCGTGTTTAGATAGCACATTCACGCAGAAAAAAATAATGGATATATCGAGGTTTTTTTTCTTTTTGCTTTTTTTTTTTGTTTTGTTTGTTGTACATCCCTGCTAGAAGTTTTCTATCGCCAGTTTTTGATTTTTTTTTTCTTCCTCTTTTTATCTGTTTATTTTTTGCCTCCTGCGTTTGTGCGGATGTGTGTGATGAGTTTATTATCTGAATTAATAATTATTTCTATTTTTTTTTCAAAACATTTCATACGTCCTGAAATAGAAAGAGATAAGTGTATGGCTGCTACGGTTATTTACAATCCAATAACCGAAATAATTTTCTGTTTCTCTTCCTTCTTTTCGGGTTACAAATTTTCTTTACTTAGTGGAATATAGGTAAACTCTTTTTTTCTTACTTAATGGAATATAGTTAAACTCATTCCTTCTTTCTCTCTCTCTCTCTCTCTCTCTATATATATATATATATATATATATATATATATATATTAATAGAAATCTTATAAGTATAAGAAACTATACTCGCTCGGAAAACCTTTGATACATTGATTTGCAAATAAACAAGCCAATACCAAAGGGAAAAAAGGTATATAAAAAAGAAAGAACCAAGAACATGTACGTTAACCGAAAATAATCGTCCAGCATACAAGTCCAAGGCCCAAAGAAAAAAAACCCGATGCGAGTACCCAAAATAACTAAATAAAGTGCTCAATACAATGAGGTTTAACTAGGTCTATATATATATATATATATATATATATATATATGTGTGTGAGTGTGAGTGTGTGTGTGTGTGTGTGTGTGTGTGTGTGTGTGTGTGTGTGTGTGTGTGTGTGTGTGATAAAGAACAAATAGGAAACGTATATCAATCTAACACAGGGGTTCTCAATAGCGGTGAAATCCCCCCCGTTGTTGAATTTTTGATTTTCAGGGATGAATTGTGACCACAGTAGGTTTATAGGGTGAGGAGATTAATTATAGAATTTGGTCTATCTTGCTTGTCATCTTGAAAAAGAGTGGGGGGATGGCATTCTGACAAATGGTGAAAGGGGTGCGTGGAGCAAGCAAGGTTGGGAATCACTGATCAGAAGTGTCGGGTCTGTTGGTATGGTAACGGAGCTGAAGTACGCAGAATGGTGCTGCTTGGCACAGATTTACCTTGAACTCTCTCGCGCATGAACAATAAGTTACAACGGTCTCGCTCAATTCCGTTGTTTATGGCAATGCTTTGAAGGAAAGTGTGTAGAGTGTGGTCGTCTCATCACACCACAGAAATTGCATCAATAACCATTGTTTGTGCAGAAGTTTTTGACCAAGGATGACATTTCCCAGGTTCGACAACTACCATATTCCACAGATCTCGCCCCTTGTGACCTTTTCCTCGTAAAAAATCAAATCCCAATTGAAAGGAACAAGCTTTTAAGCAATCTAAGAAAATGCGACAAGGCAGTTGCTCGCTACCCACCTACCCCCAAAAAAAGGAGTTCCAGCAATGCTTCCATCAATCGAAACGACGCTAAAGAAAGCTTGTCGCTTCGGAAGGGGACTACTTCGAAGGTAAAATTATCAATAACACACTTCAAAAAAACATATTTCGATTTGCATTATATTTTTTCGTCTTGGATGCTACCTGAATTTTACCAAAAAGAAAATAGTTTCCGTGCCTGATGATGACCGGAGAACATGTCGAAAGTACTTGCATATTTAAGGAAGACCTAATACAGTTTATAATTTTAAAAAACAAGAATCATAACATTCATCGAGTGGTTAGTGAGTTAATGCGTTTTTAAATAATGATTTTCTAAGCATAGCTTAGACGTGGCACATGGCAAAGAGTATAGGCCTCACCAGTGAAGATCGAACTCACTCTCTAGTTTTAACGGGATAAGCTTGCTAACCGTTACACCACGCCGAGGTGTCAAATTCTTAACTTATAATCAGTAAAACTATTTCTTCTAGGGACGTATTTTTTATTTTTTCACAAAATATACACAAATGAATGATACGTTCTGTCGGTTGGAATCAATAATATGCCGACTGCATCTCCGCGTGGAGAGGTAAATCCCTACTAAAATGGGCCCACCTGTTTGCCTTACCTATATCTACTTTTTTTACTCTCGTGTAAGCTGGGCTAGTGTCTACATTTCTATTTATCAAATCGACAGAAGAATCCATAACAAATAGATTTTCATGCGACACCAGAAAATGATATTAACTAACATCATCAAAGCATGAGTATTTCTTTTACAGTTGTGTTCACTCTGAACAAAACCTGAAGGCCCCTCGAGTTAGAGAGTTACAGAGTAAGAGGCACAGTTTATGCGGATATGTGTTAACTCTAGATTTAACAGGTTAAGATTGTAGTGCTAGAGGAAGCAACCACTTGGGAGTCGGTTCTACAAGGCAGTTTTATTCTTGCATAGAATCACTACACTACATATGGGAACCAGTAATAAGGAGTGCCAGAGAAAATCAATAACAACAAAGTTACAATATGAGCTCTGGTAAAAACATGAAATGATAACAGCAAAAATTGCAATATGAGCACTAGTAAAAATGGTTGCTGAAGACATTAGGTTTATAATTTCCAGAAATGAATACCCAGATGTCCTCAAGGACACATGGCACAGTGGCTAAAGGCGTTGGTTAGATCCAGTGACAGAGTGTGAGTTCAATACCCGGTTAAGGCAGTGGAGAACTTTCAAAGGGAAATAAGATAACTGATAACTAGAACAGTCTACCCCAGTGAGCGAAATAAAGGGTTCAGTTCGACATTCCAACCACCTGAAGCGTACAACGGCCGAATAAATATGGATGAGGACAATAGTCCGAATAATGTAAATAATGTACATAATACCTCATCTCAGAAATATAGACAGATCATAAATCATATTATAAGTTATAAATATCAAATATTAGTTATAAATCAAAATCATAAATCATGTCATAAATAATATTATCTCAAATCACTCTACAAGTGCTACCCGGGTCATCGGGTCAGCAAAATTAAAAAGAAAAGCTATCAAAAGGCAGATGAACCTTCTTGTAGGTTCAATTACCATCTTGTACTGCGGACTATACTGAGTTCCGTAGCCATGTATACAGCCAGTGGTGATGATGACATGACATCGTTGAAATCAAGATGGTGTGGGATGGCGAAATGAACGGCTACGTGTCTGTTTCCAAGGCGAGTCCTCAAGTTGGCTTGACCTGGAGAGGGATGGGCTCCGCCAGGTCTACTTGCCTCAAATACGCTACGCTATAATACGCGAGTTTGTGGGGGAGGCACGTAGTGTAATGGTCAGCAAGATTGTCTCGCTAGATTAATTACAACAGATTAGAGAGCTCGATCTTTATTGGGTGCTCCATGCTTTCGGCCTTGTGCCACATCTAAACTATACTTGGTAAATCACTGTAATAAGTGAGGGGAACTGGTGAAGTGCTCAGCTGCGCACGCCCGGTTATGGGACTGATAGTGATGATGATGATGAAGATGATTCAGCACGAAAGTAGATGAGGCAGATGTTAGATTGAGGAAAAGAAAAGCCTGTCGGCCCGCCTTAAAAATCAACATTCGAACTCCTGGATTTTGCGTGGACTCAATGGTCAACCACTGGCGCAGTTGAAATACTTTATTAATCGATCCATCATGAACCCCTGAAACCTTACCAATCAATAAATATCGCTGTAGTTAACCCTAAACTTCGTGGTTCGAATATTTGTGTGCATGGGCCGTCCCTGAACGAAATCAACTTTTTGGGGGCTTCTCGGTGGAATCAGTTTCACGATTAGCAATTTATAGGATATTTCCGCTAACGAGTACACCCTCGAATATTTCTTTCCTTCTTATAGGTGTGTTGATATATACCTAGTCTGACACAAGGCGAATCACTCAGTGAGTATAAAAATAATGTAGCGCATATGTAAGTAACAACTCATTTTTTTTTAGCTGCCGCTCTCTTTGACGCCCCCCCCCAACACCCACATGACGACACTTCTTTCTTGGGAATAGCTGTATTGCAAATTTAAAATAACAATTAATCTAATACAGTAAACGCATATATCAATATCGGTTTTTCTTATATGCCATTTGATAAGATGTCGCCTGACGAACATCCGTGGCTATATCCGCTATACGTACAAAACTAGAGCATTGGTCCCTGTAGACGCCGTCTGTCTGATCTGGCTAACGTGTGCCACGTCCTGACCATATAATGTCAACAAGATACAAACTAACATTCAAACCTTTAATTTCGAACGACAAAATAAAAATTAAACCATGTATTTTTATCTTAATTTTATTCCTTATGAAAAATGCGTGTTCTTTAAGTGTGATTTAAATTTTAGTTATGTATGTTTTGCAAACAATAAAAATGAAAAAGGAGAAATTATCACTATGTATAAATATCATACTGTCGCATTCTACCTCACATTTTGTTACAACTTTCCCCTTACCGCCCCCTGAATTTTTCCTTGGGGAATCCTATGTCTATCTCCTTAACAACTACTCCACAGTGAGGTGTTCTTATTTTTGTTTTTGTTTCTCTTTTGAAAAATGGAGGTAGAGATGACGCATTGGATATTTACTAAACTAAGTATAGTCTGGCACATAGCCACAGATGTATGGCACTCAGTAAGGATCGAATTATGGACAGTAACAATGGCCTACGAGGGCAGCTAACTAATCACGACCAGGCGTCTTTTTCTCTAGATGTATTGTTACAACTTTAGACTGATTTTTGGCGTTCTTTCACAGAGCGTTTGTTGGAGAATTTTTTTTTTTTTTAAAAAGAAGGAAAATGTCGTCTGTCCGTTTGATTCCAAAAGAAAAGTCTCCCTATTTCATTCATCACGAAGATGGGGTTAAGAGTGAAAGAAATCACAACACAGAAGATCGTTCTTGGTTGTTTGGTGGAAAATATGCGTCCAAGGTTCGTCACTTCGAAGCCATGTGTTGTTAGTTATCTTGCTTGCCTTAGAGCAGGGTCAGGTCATGCGTAGTTTTAGAGGAAAGGACATGATAGTTGTGAGGGTGAGTCTGGGGAGAGAATAAAAAGACGGAAACGCTTATGATGATGATTATAGAAATAGATGCAGAAGGAAGAAAAGAAAAGAGGCGAATCATATGATGGCAAAAGAAAAGAAGGTAAAGCATTGAGGAGATCGAGAATTTAGAGTCGAAGTAAGTGTTAATTTAAACAGCCAAAATAAACACCGTTAAAATTAAGAAAAAAAAAGGAGGAATCCACTCTTACCAATTCTTTCAATGGCTGATAGGACACATAGACACGCATATTTACTAATTTTATACTAGTAATAGGCGTATTTTTATGTTAACTGCAAAAGACAGATGCAGACACTTATCGTTGAAAGAATTCAATGACAAATAAGATCTCCGCTGGGATATATTTACCGTCATATTGAACGTTTCGTCCCAATAACTTCACTATAATGCCGCCTTGTTCAGTATGCCATTTTAATACATTTACACCACAATAAAACAAAAAATCACAAAAAAACAATAAAACAAACACATTAACACCACAATAAAACAAGACACATTAATACCACAAAAACAAAACATATTAACGTCACAAAACACCACAATAAAACAAAAACTTTAATACCAGAATAAAAAAAATATTAATACCACGAAAATAAACCCATTTATACAACAAAAACATTAACCTACAATAAAAGAAAAAACATTACCACAATAAAACAAAAAACATTAACACCAGAATAAAAGAAAAACAATAATACCACAAAATAAAACCCATTAATACAACAAAAACATTAACCTACAATAGAACAAAAACATTAGCACCACAATAAAAAAAAAATAAAAAATTAACACCAGTATAATGCAAAAAACATTAACACCACATTTTTTTAAAATGCAAATAATAAACAATGATTTAAGCTACTAGGCTTGGTTCGCTAATTCGATAGCAGAGTTATTGATAGTCCAATCCTGGGGATGGGTTGTAAAAAATCAGGTTCAGTAGGAACAGAGTGGGCAATAACTGACCATAAAGAGTAAGGCGAGATATCTTTATGCATGATGAGCGAGAACAATGTATCCCATAGATTAAATAAAGTGTTCAGTTCAAAATTCTATGAATCGACAAGCACCTGATGAAGGCCCGAGTTGAGCAATGGCCGAAATGTGATGATGATAACAACAAAGATGAGGTAAATAGTCTGCATTTCAATAATGATAAAATCTCATCCCATAAATTCAGAAATGAATGTAGTGAGTAGCCTACTTAACGAATTTGAATGAATAAATGACAGAACAAGGACGGAGTGTGGCGGCAAAGGATCAATCGTTAGTTAAACGTTAGTTAGACAGGGTTGTGATAAATGGTTCAGTTCGAAATTCACTAAAGGTTACTCGGATTAGATAGACAGCTGAAGAAGGCCGGAAGACAAAACGGCTGAAACGTTGCAATAATAACAACAAAGATGGAGATATTATTGCAAATCAAAATGAAAACGATATACAGTGTAACCCGGATATAAGAGACCCGGATATAAGAGAAACCCGGATATAAGAGAGATTTTCTCTGGTCCCAAATTAGAGCCTGTGTTAATGTATATAAAATAGACCAAACCCGGATATAAGAGACTTCTTCTCCGGTCCCGACAACTCTCTTATATCCGGGTTACACTGTATACAAATGGGCGCTGAAGAACTTTCAGACAGAATTGATTATTAACATTATTTACATTCAGACTAATATCCGCATCTTTGTTGTTATTAGTAGTGTGGAACATCAGCATCTTGATTATGCCATTATTTTCTTTTCGAGTTACATGGGATATCGACATGGAGAGTAAAATCGGTAAGCAGAGTCCAAATTCCGCACTGGTCTGTTGCATTCAATTTTGGTAAAGGCATCTCTCTTGATAGGTGTCGGTTAAAAAGAAGGGTAGACTGGGCGGCAACACTTCCAAGAGAAAATTCAGAATTTAAACCACTCTATAAAACCACCTGCCAACAGGGTCAGATCTTTGGTCACGACCCCCAATTAATGTAATCCCTTTCTGCGCCGCCTACACCCGGTAACTACGTTTAGTGGTCCGGTCCTCAGGGTCTTAGGAAGATGTTTTAACCACGGGGCTAACTCTGCACTGGCCAATGCTTACTCTGGTTCAAGCTGATTGTTGGTCGCTGGCCGCTTCGATCCTTATTAACTTTGCCCATGTTGTGTTCTTGATCTCATAGCTGTGGAAGATAGAATGCCGTCGTAACGGCAGCACTTGTTCAAGCCGTGGCGGGTGCTATTTTAAGGGAGAAAATTACCTTAACGAAGAAAAATAAAACGAGAAATTAATGGAGTTAATCTTTAATCGGTTTATATAGCTCTTGGTAAAAAATTAACCCTTACAGCATCAATCTCTATATTGACACTGGGCCTTGTCTAAAATTCCGGAGGAGCTAAGTTCAAAGTCTTGGAATCAGAAAATCTGGTGGCAGTTGACTTGGATTCCAGAGGCACTCGATGTGGGTTTTCAGCCTAAAGTCTCCGAGATCCCCAAACTCAGCGACGTATATGCATTTCGGTCCAAAACTTGCATAGGGTCGAAGGGTTCTGGGGATTCTGTGATTCCCCAATTTTCATTAATTCCAATAAAGGTTTTCTTTGTTCTCTATTTCTGCTTTCTTAATCAACTTTCAAAGTTTAGAGAATTATCCACCTTCCTTGGGAGTAGGTGAAGAATTGCCCTTCCCTTAACTCCAACCTGCTTCACTTCACATCTCGCACAGGCGGGGTTAAATTCTGCCCCTTTCTCCTTCCTTCTCGGTATTCTAACTCTTCCCACTTCTCAGGAATAACTGACTTTGTGACAAATCAAAATTTACAGGGCGTAGGAGAAAGGGCGTGGTTTATTCTCCTCATTAATTTCAATTCTTTGACTCCTTTCCTGAACCCACTTGTCCAGCGAAAACACAAACCAGATCACCTTTTTTAACCTTCTGAGTGATAGATAAAAATTATTTCCCAATTTGTTTTCGTAAATGAAAATATATTTGTTTACTTAAATTTTCAACAAAAAGACACGCTGTTTTCCATCCTTAAGTCGGTCGCCGTCTTAGCGAAAAAATATACCACATTACCTGCTTGTTATGACGGATCGCAGCGAGTTCATTCTTTGTTTTCATTTCTCAATTCGTTTTCGCTAACGAAAATATAATTTCCGCCTGCTTTTCTTATCGTCAATTACACGTGTTTTTCTAATTTCCTAAGAAAGGGATAAAGCCACTTACCCGCATGCCAGATTTTCGATAGATAAAAAAAGTAAACTCTTGGTACATCGTTCCAATTCGTAGATATGAGGTAACCCAGATGGCCCTTTCTTCACTTCCACATTACCAGAGAAAAGGTCTTCCATTCTCTCTTCCTATCTCTCTATCTTCCCGTTTATATTTGATTTTTAGGCTTAACTCTTTTTCTGATTATGAATAATGTTTAACTACCTCACAGGCTCAGTGTCACACTCCATTATCTTTCCCAAGAATGCATGCCAATTCACGGTACATTTTGAACTTCACTCGGGTATTGAATGGTGGTGCCATAACTAAAAGATTAGGAAGAAAACCCCTATTAATACTGGAAAGAGCAATAACAGCTACTGGACTTCTTCTTTATGTGCCGTGTCCCTTCAGGAAATAGGCGATCATAGCTCTCCACAAATATCTTCCTTTGTAACTCTTAATAAATTTTGTCTTTTTGTTATCACCCCTAAAACCAGTTCTGCCATTCACTTACTGAAGCTTGTTAGGTAGGTCATGTGTTGTTTTCCTTTGTCCCTCCTGCCTTCAATCTGCCTTGTAAGTATCAGATTTTCCAAGCTCGCCTTCTTCATTACGCGCCTTAAATATTTCAAATGTCTCTTCAGTATAAGTGACATTTTTGCTTCTGTTTTCTCACATGGTTGCTCACATGTTTGATCCATGGTATCCTTAGCATCATTCTGTAGAACCAAATTTCTGTTGCTTTAAGTCTCTTCTTCATCTGTGAGGTGATTGTTCGGGATTCACTGCCTTATAGAAGGACTGATATTACATAAAAGTTCAGTATTCTTTTCATTGTATCTAACATTTTTTCCTGTGTCTTAATACTTTGCTTAGCTTTTAGAAAACATCTCTTGCTATTTCAATGTTCCTTCGGATTTCGGTGTCGCATTTCCCGTCTTTTGTTAAAACGTTTCCCAAATATTTAAATTGTTGTACTTGTTTGATTTCGGTATCTCTAATTTCTAATTTGCATGTTGGGCTCTCCTTTTGCTAACAACTCTGCATTCTGTCTTCTTGAAATTCATGTTTAATCCTTTCTTCTCGCTTTCCTTTAATACCTTCTGCAGGTGTAGAATTGCCTCGTTGCATAGTTTGAATAGGTCTGGAGAGAAGACACATCCTTGTCTTATACCCCTTTCTATTTTTGTATATTTACAGAACTCATTTTCTATCCGTGTGCAGGCAGTTTGCTGCCAGTATAGGTTCTTGATTATTCTAATATCCTTCCCAAATATGTCAATGTTGCTGAACAGGTCCAACAGATCCTTGTAGCGTACTTTATCGAACGCTTTACGTAATCATTAAAACACAGGTATACATCCTTCTGCATCTGTATTGCTCTTTCTGATAACATTCTGAGCTTGAATATCGGATGATAAGTTTTTTTTATGTGGCTCATTAGGCTGATTCTGATGGATTTCATATTCGTTTGCACCTGGCTTCTTAGGCAGTGCAATGAAAATGGATCTAAGGTTTTCCAGTATATCACCACTGCTGTAGATTTCATTTATTATTTCTGTAATCTTGTCTGCGCCGAAACCCTTTAAGATTACCAGCATCTCTATTACAATTCCGTCTGGCCCTACCGCTGTGTTTTTGTTCAATTCAGCCAGTGCAGATTCCATTTCAGATTTTAATATTTCCGATCCGTAGATATTTCTGCGAAATTGCCGGTTGTTCCCTTTCGTCGTGGAAGAGTTCTCTGATATATTCGTTCTATCTCTGAAGCATTTTTTTCTTTTTCTAACATAAGCGTTCCGTCCTTAGATTTTATGCATCCTGCTGGTGAGTATGACTTTTGTCCTGTTAACTTTCTTATTTTTTATGCATATCTGTTTTATCTGGAATACTCATTCTATCTATTTCGGCACATTTTTCGTTGAACCATTCCTTTTTAGCCTGCCTGCATTTGTTCCTTATTTCATTGTGTAGTGTCCTCTGTTCTGATCCCGCATTGTTTTTTGTCACCTTTCCATCATATCGAGAATTTCATTTGTCCTCAATTCCTTTTTTTAAATCTGTTTTCCTGAAAACTTGTTTTAAAGAAAGATATTATAAATTTTAACCGCTGTGACAGCTCAGTCAGTGAATGCTGAATGTTTCCTTATAAGGAAACGACTAATATTACTATTACCATTATTTCGGAAATCTCTGTTATCTCTATTGTCAGTTATGAATTTTGTGAGTTTTTTTCAAGCATTATGCATATACCTGACACTTCTGCTGTCCTGTGCCTTCCACTCTCCGAAATTGCTCGGGCGTTTTTCTGACATGTTGAAATAGAAATTTCGTCGCGTGACGCATGAAAAATAAAATAAAATAGAATAAAATAAAATAAAATAAAAAACGGAATGATTCAAAAAACGATTATTTCGGGATTCTGATTTCCCGGTTATTTTTAATGTGCATTTAAATAGCGAGAAATAAATAAATAAAAGAAAGAAAGAAAGAAAGAAAAATATACAAAGAAAGAAAGAAAGAAAGAAAGAAAGAAAGAAAGAAAGAAAAATATACAAAGAAAGAAAGAAAGAAAGAAAGAAAGAAAGAAAGAAAGAAAGAAAGAAAGAGATAAAATTATCTAAAGATAGAAAAAAGAAAGAAAGTTGGAAAGATAATAAGAAAAGAGTTGGAAAGAAAGAAATTTGGAAAGAAATAATATATACAGAAAGAAAAAAGAAAGAAAGAAAGAAGGAAAGAAAGTTGGAAAAAAGTAATATAAGAAGCAAGAAAGAAAGTGAGAGAGACAAATAAATCTTAAAAAAAGAAAAGAAAAAGAACGTTGAAAAGATAGATAGAAAGAAAGTGGTCAAGAGTGAGTTTCAGATCAGGCAAATATGGTGGTGTGTAGGTGTGCTTGCGTGTCTTCTTTTGATTGGTTGCTTCTTCAATGTGTTTCTATATGGTTGCGTGCAGGCGTGTATGTTTATATGCAAATAATTATTAAGCTTAGCTTTGTCTAACAAAGAAACTCAGTCGTAGACGCCCAATGAGGATCGAACTTCTGATTCTATGGATGGTCGCTATACGGTGTGTGTATATGAATACTATTTTATATGTGAGTAAATTCGTAGGTCTGTATGGTTATATACGCGTGTATATTGATGTGTGTGTGTGTGTGTGTGTGTGTGTGTGTGTGTGTGTGTGTGTGTGTGTGTGCGAGCGAGCGAGCGAGCGTTTAATCATATGTGGTGGAATCAAATGTTTCTTAAGCTATCATTAGGGAAATCTAAGAAGCGTATTTGAAGTTTGCTCAGCTCTTTACTGCTTTTTTCTGCATACTCTAAGAATCTTTTCTGCAGACAAGTCACATATTTCTGTATTTAATGGTTGGAACTGACCCCAGGTCAACCCTCTGGAGCACCAGCTTCTTTGATGACTTTGATAAAGCACAACATTGTATTATCATAATTATCAATCCTTATAGTTTTTAATCATTTACCCCCAAATAAGGCAATAAAGCCACTAAGATGCA
>CAHIKZ030004787.1:3705000-3730000 GCA_903632075.3 Acanthosepion pharaonis
TTATGATCCGACATTTTATCGTATTACTTTAAAAGTAACTCGTATTATCAAAAATACCCATTAATTCTTTAGGAATTATATATATGAAAAGTATATATCTTAAAAATATACTTTTAAATATATATATATATATATATATATATATATATATATATATATATATATATATCTTAAAATATGCTATACATATATAATATATGTGGTGTATTTCTTAACCGCAATTTCCACCATTTTTAAACATGGTGAAAATTTTATTTCTCCGATCAAGTTGTGATGAGAGAGGAACTAGAACTGTTAAGATTTTTTCTCTGTGAAAGAGAATGAGAAGACTTTAGTGAGGAGAAAGAACAACAAAAGAACAATTTCAGGAAAATAGAAGATGGCAATTGGCGTTGCATTTGGAGGCTGTAGGTGACAGGGAAGTAAGAAATTGAAAGAGAGTTCTACAAACGATAAATGCGAGTAAAAAAAAAACTATTAGAATATAAAATACGGTTGCATCTATTTAGTTCAACAATAAGACAATGAGACCTAAATTCTAATCTAGTAGCAAGCTTAAATTCATGCAGTCGATGCACAAAGGAGGAAAGTTCATCAGAACAATTGACAGGAAAATAGTTGTAGAAAAGACAGAGGGAAGCCACATCACGTCGATGAGAAAGGGAATAAAGTTGAAATGCCAGGTCAGGATCGCTTAAATTACAGACATTTCTTTGAATTTTGTCAAGAAGTTCGAGATATATAGCAGGAGCACCAGACCAGATATGGCAGCAATATTCAATGCACGGACGAATGGTACATTTATAAATGTACATGATGGATTCTGACGAGAAAAAAAATGTTTGTCACAACACAGTGAAACAACTTTCTTAGCAGTAAACCTAGTAATTAATTCAATATAATCACTCCACTTCATGTCAGTGGAAAACGTGTCCAGTTAAGGGAAATGAGTTGCTCTGCTGGAAGATAGCCTCAGCCATGCTGATGGCAGGCAAGAAAGTTCTTCATAGTGATTAAATGAAAGCAGTTTTGTTTTGTTTTACAAGCCATTCCTTGCCCCAGTTAACCACTGATTGGATGTCCTTTTCGAGAGCAGTTCCTAGTTTTACTTTGTCGGACCTATCGGACTTGACTAAGACAGAAGTAAATAGCTGTGTCATTTGCATAGATACCTTGTTGTTTTATTCATACATATTTTCTCTCCATATTTTTCTTTTTTGGTTATTGTAAAAAATATTCTCATTCCTTGTCCCTGTTCAAATTCCTCTTTGTTTCATAAACATATCTGTTTTTATAGCATTAATAATGAAGAAGTAATATTGAAATAATGCGATTGTACTTCCGTTATATGCAGTTTTCTCCATCAATATAACATTTTTAGTACAAGTTGAGAATCCTTTATCGGAAATTCTTAGGACCGGAGGTGCTTCGGTTTTCAGATTTTTTAGGATTTTGAAATACAGTCTATTTAATTTGCATATAACATGTATAAAATGGAACAACTTGGGAATGGAACCCAAGCGTATTCATGATATCCCTTTACATTTCATATCACATCTGAAGGTAGTTTTATATAAATCTCTATCTATAAAAGGCAGGATATGTGTGTGTGTGTGTGTGTGTGTGTGTGTGTGCGTGTGTGTGTGCGTGTGTGTGTGTGAGTGTGTGTGTGTAACGAATGCACGGCCGCAATTTTCGACGGATTTGCACCAAAATTTGCATGCACATACTCCAAGTTAGCGGGAAGGCCAAGACTGACTTTTCATTTCCCGACTCCCATCGATAGTGGAAATAATTGTTTTTTTCATGCTTCTACGGCAGTTTTCATGTAGTTTGAGGCCATTTTCTACTGGCCAGAGTAAGAGCCTATAGCTGGCTGCCACGAATAGGCAGGAAGATTATATTAGCCAGCGTGAGAGCCAACAGTTGACTGACACGAATGTTAACTAGCATGCTAGCATGCAAAAAAAATCGATAGCTGCATTCGTCACAAGTGGGAAAAAATTAAATCTGCATGGCACTTTACTCCAATTGGCTCATTCGCTTGCTTAAACTCAACGTTGATTCTGATTCCGCAGAACTGGGTTGGATGTGAAAAAGTATTTGTTGTTAACATTCTTTTTTCATTCGGTTTTTCCAGTTACGACTCCTTTTTTAAAGCTGATCCTTTTGTGTTCATTTTGTTTAGTTCTTTTTTCGTAACAGATTTAATGTTTAGTATAGAGCTTAGAAAAAATTCGCAGTGTGAGATAGGCAAGAAGTAAGACATGTAGCAACATCAGCACGGCAAAGGGCACTCCTTTAAAGGCAAGGAAGAGCAAAAATATTTTAAGTCAAATGATAGCGATTGCTGTATGAGTCGTACGATATTTGAATCAAGCACGGGCAACGCCAGGCCATGCTGCTAGTAGCATATACACTGAAAGTAGTTTTATATAAAATTTTTATAATGATATAGATAATGACACTAGTCATGTAATGTTCACACGGATTTCTAAATGGTGAAATTAAGGTTTCACGTAAAAATAATGTCTTTTACTTCCTGTACGTGTACAATAAAGATGGTCACGACTTAACAGAAATATGTATAATTGCAGGACGTTTGGACATTTTGAATAATATCTTTACTGAAAACGAAACACCAGGTAAGTAATCCACGAACGAAGGTGTTGCTGTGACGATCGCTAAAAAAAAAAACTTTCTCCAATGTAGGCTATATAGCTGGATTGGGGAACCCCCATCCAGAGAAGATGAGGTCACTTACCACAGCTGAACATCACCTTGGAACTTTCTCAGTGCTTTCTGAAATTTTCCATTTGTGGTAAGTCATCAGCACTTGAAAAATGTTCGAAGTTTGGGGCTTTTACGGATTTGGGAATTTTGGATAAAGGTTACACAACCTGCACACAGAAACATGGTCATCTCACGACTGTCGTAAGTGCGGGTCGACATAACTCGTGTGCGTCGTAACCGGAGGAATACCTGGGGCGGCGTTCTGTTATATTAAAGAAAGTAATTCTATAAGAGTGTGAAATTAACACTGCCCTCATTTTGATTATTGGCCTCTGGTTTATTATTTCAGTTTTTCTTCGGAATCTGTGCCTGGACGGAGTTCAGACCAACCAGCAGTTTTTCATAAAAACAGGAACGAAATTTGAGTACTGGACCACTTCTGATTTCATAGACTTCGTTGACTGCCGGATCACGTTGACTTCTGGCAGAGAATGGGTCGGATTGGTGTGGCGAGCCTTGATACTCGCTCCATCTCAGCAAAAGATGCCCGACTGCAAAATAGCTTTCATTGAAGTAAGTAGAATACTTGTTATTCAATAATCTAAGGAATGGTTTCGAAAAATGCCAGTCAAAATAATTTCAAAATAATTTCAATATAGATAAACGCCGAAACAGCATTTGTCGTCAAAATACTGTCAAATGTTCACTTAATGTCTGCGGATCAATAAATAATTTTACTGAAATGGAAAATTATGAAATCTTATGTTATTAATGGAGGATAAGAATACGAAACTAATTTTTTCATACATGAAAGAATTGTTTATTCACTTCTCGGTCCCGTCAAATTAGCATCGGCAGCTCATGTAGGCACGGTGGAATAATGGATTGCGTCTCGGATTGGGAATCGGGAGAGCCGAGTTCGAATTCCAGTCGAGTCCATTACATTCATTTATTTGATAATATCCTTGGGAAAGGTATGGTTCTATCTCTTCTTCCACCCAGCTATGGGTAAATAGTAAGACAGACTGGCTTCTGTAGTCTTGGTTGTCAGCCAGTCAAGGATAATGAAAAGTTCTGGATTCAAAAGTAGACTGGAGAGGGTTGGGCCCAGTCAGCCTGTCTTGCCCAAAACACACCACATCTGCTGCGCCTGCAGTACATGTAATGCCCTTAAGACCCTAATGGGTTAGGGGACTCGTGATCGTGACTCATGGAGTATCTGGTCTTTTTTTTTTTTTTTTTTCCAACGTTTGATCTTTATGCTAGGTTGCGACGTATTCTGCCGTGCCTCGCATGTATTAGTCGTTTATATAACTTCCGGTTGTTTTGTGTGTGTGTCCTAAATTCAGTTCCTGTTTATGTTGCTGCACTCGCTGACATCCTTTAAGGCCCGGTTCTACACTTGGTGGCCATGAGGTCATTCTTCGAGACATTTAGATCTCTCATCGTTCAGAGGTAAGTACAACGCTTACTTTGGCGTCTCTTTAGGGTTACCACAGGTCACTTCTTATGTCAAAGATCTTCGATGGACGTTAAATTCGATTCAGATCACTAGTATTTCCCGGCGCGAATCACACGCTGCAGTTATATGTGTGCATACAAGGACAATAAATATGATTCGCTGCTAACAGTTGACATATTAAATGAACTCCTCGTAATATCAAATTAAATTGCTTTTGGTTGCTTCTGAAATAAATCAGAAAAATAAGTTTAGAAAATGTATGAACAATTATCACATGTAAACGTACAAGTTAGAAGTAAAACAGTAAGCAACTATTATTTCGATACGCAGTTAGTTGAGCGGCTATAGAAGCGAAATAAAAGATCGCCGGTGTCATGTAGATATCGATATATTTATTCCTTTGACAGCAAATAACAGCAGATTTGGCAAATTCACATTTGACAGGAAAAGGAATAATAGTCGTTGTTGTGGTAGTACTACTACTACCACTACATTTAAGCGTTCCATAACACATTATAGAGCCGTAGCAATAGGGGTGTCCAGGTTAGGACACCTACTCTTTACAGACTGTCATTCTCCTAAATAGGTTGCCTTACCAAGGCTAAATAAGACCAGTTTGCCCTACAATTTCACCTATAGCAAGAGGAAGAAGAGTTGGATTCATGTCTTCCCCAAGTGTGAAGTGAATGCAAAACCGCCTCAGCTGAAATATGTACACGGATCACCGATTCCATTTTCTGCACCGATAACCGTTACACCAACTGAATTTCTATTACTACTACTGCTACTACTACTACTACTATACTAACATTAATAATAAATAGACGTAATTATTATCGTGCTTTCTGTAATAATAATAATAATAATAATAATTACAATACACAGAGACAGAACAATCAAAGCTAATCCCCCAGCCATTGTGATCAAAGACCATAAAAGCAGAATGTGCTTTTTTTATTGACATAGCAGTCCCTGTAGACTGTAATATATCTTTGAAGGTCTTCAAAAAAAAAAAAAAACTATCAAAATACAAGGATCTTGAAGTGGAAATCTAAAAAGTGCGGCACATGAGGAGATCAATAATTCCAGTTGTAGTTGGAGCCCTCGGATTTATTGGAAAAGCTTTTGATAGTATTGAAGGGATTCCTGGTAGCACATGCTTTAAAGAAATACAAAAACTTCTATGCGCAAGAAAAGCTCATACATTACGAAAAGCTTTATCTATGTAAAATGTGGGCGATCTTGTTTTTTTTTTATTTTTTTTTACAAAAAGGATCAATGGAAAATATCATGATGCCATTTCTGTTCTTAGGTCTCTGGTTAGGACCCGGAAGGAAATGTTTATACAACAGAAATCAAAGGAAATAATAGTAATAATAATTACAATGCACACAGAACAATCAAAGCTAATCCCTTAGACATTGTGATCAAAGACCATAAAAACAGAATATGCTGTCTTATTGATATGGCAAATCCTGCAGATTGTAATGAATCTTTGAAGATCTTCAAAAATCTATCAAAATGCAAGGATCTTGAAGTGGAAAAAAAAAGTGGCACATGAGGAAAATGTAGGGCAACGGGAAACCACTCCGTTGTCTTTCCCAAGAAGTCATAGAAATTGAAAGATAATTAAAAAAAAAAAGAAGAAATCTGAAGAGAGCCATGATCGTTTATGTCTCGAAATGCCATAAGATCTTAAAAAATGATAGATAACTGGCATTTATATATGCCGCCCACTAGAACGAAATATTATACAAGGGCGACATGAAAGTGGGAACCGACACGTACTTAGACTAGAAAGAAACGTTTATCAACCTCCTTCGGCACTTACTCGTTGGAAACGTCTTAGGCACCAGGGATTAGGCCTAGCTCCCTCCTTAGAGGGGCGGAACTTGAATTAATGTCCGCGTTTTTGTTGTTATCACAACGTTTTATGTTGACCTTCTTCAGGGATTTTCCGGGCTGGGCAATCTTCAGTAAATTTCCAACTGAACCTTTTATTTAATCTGATCGGCTAGGTTATTCGTAGCCCAGTCAGTCTAGAGCACGTCGGATAGCGACGGCTCTCTCCCTCTCTCTCTCTCTGTCCAGGAGGATCGCAAGTTCGAATCCTGCCGGCGAGCGTATATTTTTCTTTAATAAGATTTTTCGAATATTCAAGCCGACAGGCGAAAATAAATAAATCTACTGTTTAATAAATAAACGGAGCGTCTACTCAAATACAAATATCCGCTAAAAAATAAAGTTTAAAGTGATCAACTCTGTCGGATTAATGAATAAAAAGAAATCCATTTCTTCTTTTAAAAAAAAGCTATAATTATTCTACTTATTTATACTCTAGGCATCTCGCGGAGGCCTTCATAGTCTAGCATGTGCACTGAAACTCCTTAAAGGTTATCCGGATTGAAAAGCACCTGAAGACGACCGGAAAGTGCAACGACCGAAATATTATGATAATAACAATAAAGATGATGACAATAGTCCGAATGTAAATAATAAATCCTTATCCCAGAAAAGCCGATAGAAAGTTACTGAATTTCAAAATTAATTTTTTTTTAAGTTTCAAATTCACAAAAAAAATGTAATGGAGATTAATTTGTAACATCAAAAATATTTAAATGAAAGCAACTATGTTATCAGTAACAATGTTATCACAATTATATATCAAACACTTAGATTTCACGTCTTCTTTGAAAATTAAGCCATCTAAAGGATTATAGACAATATTTTTCTCCTATACTGAAATACGCAAAAGTAATTATTGTTGTAATTAAAACCAAAACTGAAGCTTTAGAAAAGATATTTAAATTTATTCAAATTATTGCTGTGTCAGTTTGGTTCGGACACATAGAACGAGATGGGACGTGATTTTTAAGTTTTTCATGTTTCATAGCTAATGATAACATCTGTTAAACGAGGTCTCCAAAGCGGCCAACCATTTGACCAAAAGAGGATCGAATAATACATAAAAGAATGAAAACTTTTGGGATCAAGTGACAACAAACGGATCATTGAAGATTTCCGGTCGCGGGTTAGTATTATCGGTCACGGTAGGGATTGAGTGGACCGTTCTTGGAGGGGGAGAGACTGTCCCATGAAGTACTGTTGCTCTGTCCGTTGCCAAGTGAAAACCCGAGAAAGAAGTTGCCAGCCACGCGTCGTGATGTAGAGACTAACTGAGAGAGTTGATAGGAGAAATATTTCTCGCTAGAATAGAAAAGCGGATCTGTTAGTCTAAGAATTCAGAGGTGGCAAATGTTGTCCCCAAGTGGCACCTACCTAACAGTCCAGAACCAGCATGAAAATCCCTGAAATAAACAATGAAATTTATTGGAAACAGAGATCGAGTGGTGTTTGTTTTCACCTCTCATTTCCTTGTAAACACGCAGCGGGCCTTTCTCAATTTTTGTGCACACATACACACACATATGAACGAAAATAGAGATGCAACGTGGGGTAGCATGTATTCACCTACGATCGTTCGCAGTGCCAAATATCAACTGTCAGGTTGTGATTATCGAAAGCTCCCTCTGGCCATTCTAGCGGGTCGTGGTTTTGTTAATTTGGAGATTTTCTTGAAAGATAAACGCCGATGCAAAAACTGCTAACAACTTCATACCAAAAGCTGTCAAAGGTTAAAATCACTCTTAGGGTGTTGAGAAAGTTAAGAGCAGGATTAGATATCATGCGTGTGTTGGAGATTCTTTGAATTTGAGGAAAGTGGAATTGAAATAAACTGCTTTCTCTGGATACAACGGACTAAGCAACTGCGGCTCTGACTTATATAGACATTTGTCCGGGGGAAATGGCGTTGGTGGGTGTTATCTTCACACAAAGACCTTCCTGTAAGGAAACCAGATGGCTATACCAAAAAGTACCTTCGTCAAGACACGGCCCCTCTAAAAGTACCTCCGAGCAGACATGACCCTTCCAAAAGTACCATCGACCAGACATGACCCCTCCAAAAATACCTTCGTCCTGACATGACCCCTCCAAAAGTACCTCCGACCTGACATAGCCACTTCAAAAATACCTCCGTCCAGACATGGCACCTCCAAAAGTACCTCCGACCTGACATAGCCACTTCAAAAATACCTTCGTCCTGACATGACCCCTCCAAAAGTACCTCCGACCTGACATAGCCACTTCAAAAATACCTCCGTCCTGACATGACCCCTCCAAAAGTACCTCCGACCTGACATAGCCACTTCAAAAATACCTCCGTCCTGACATGACCCCTCCAAAAGTACCTCCGACCTGACATAGCCACTTCAAAAATACCTCCGTCCAGACATGGCACCTCCAAAAGTACCTCCGACCTGACATAGCCACTTCAAAAATACCTCCGTCCAGACATGGCACCTCCAAAAGTACCTCCGACCAGACATAGCCACTTCAAAAATACCTCCGACCAGACATGACCCCTCCAAAAGTACCTCCGACCAGATATAGCCCCTCCAAAAATACTTTCGTCCAGACATGATTCCTCCAAAAGAAATTTCGTCTAGACATGGCCCCTCTAAAAGTACCTTTGCCCAGATTCTGGGTTTAGACATTTTGGTAAGAATCAATGTAAATTTGGTCGAGTAGCTCGCTATATAAATACTTCCCAGCCTTGGAGGAGTTTTGCAGAATTTTAATAAACACATATTGTTTCCACTATTTCCTTGGGGTGATAAGTGGGGTAGGGAAAATTCAGTTGTACTAAATATTATTATTATTATTTATTTATTTGCTTTCTATTTAGTACAATGCGTTACTAAATCATTACCCGAAACTTGGAGTAAGACATGGTAGTAAATATATGTATTCTGTTTGTAAAAAAAAGATTCTGTTGCTAAATGATGTTTAACATATACAGTTTTTTTTTCCTATTTTCTTGACATTGATAATACACTCTTGAGTAGAGGGGCATTTTTTAAAAAAATCTTTTGTAAACAGAAGCTACCAGGTTTCTTCTTAATGTTCGTTTTTCTACCATTTTTTATTATTATACTCGGTGTATAACAGTACTTTTAAGGTGCTTATTTATTTCAATTTTAACTTCAAGATTTATATATTTTATCATAGTCTTTAACAGTTATCTGATGACACTGCCATCATCATCATAATCGTAATCATCATCATCATCATCATCTTATAACTGTGCTTGTCCCCCACCCTTCGTTAGTTCGCACGCCGTTACGTCCTGCCATTACCTCATAATGGACTATTCCGCGTTTTGATCGCGGGGGAAAGAGGAGAAAAGATATTATTTGGTTTCAGTGTCAGAAAGAAAGAAAGAAAGAAAGAAAGAAAAGTATTTCAAAGCTTGTAGTGAAATGAAAAAGTTGTCAATTTAAAATCTTTTCATTTGTACCAACTTAATTCTTAAAACAACGACCAGCATTCATATTTATGATTGTTACTGCAATATTTTGTTAAAGTTGTTAAGCTCAAATATGCGATTGGTGAATTTCTACGGATATTTTATTATCGTAGAACTCGGCATGGGCTTACTCAATCATCAATTATTATTATTATTATTATTATTTATTATTATTGTTGTTGTTGTTGTTGTTGTTGTTTCCTTTGATTTCTGACATGTACATATTTCTTTCTGGGAACCGGCCAAAGACCTAAGGTTAGAAATGGCACCATGACACTTTCTACTGACAAAAAAAAAAAAAAAAAAAATTTACATAGATAAAGCCCTTTGTAAAGTGTGGGCTGTATTTGTGAGTACAATTTTTTGTATTTCTTTGAGGCATGGGCTTCCGGGAATCCCTTCAATCAGTCTACTGGAATTTTTTCCAACCAATCCTAAGGTTCCAACTACAACAGGGATTGTTGATGTTCCCATGTACCACATTTTATTATTATTATTATTATTGGGATCCTCTCTGGCGTTTAGTTATTTCTGCCGGGTGATGATTTCAGCTTCTACCCGGAGTTTTGAGACTCAAAACTTTCCTTAGCGTATGAACGCTATCACATTTATTATTATTATTATTATTATTTCCTACGCTCTTTTTCCATTATCTCCTTATCTCTTTATTGTTTCGCTCGCATCTCTCTCGCTCTCTCTTTCTTTCTTTTTGATGTCGCTCTTCGTTTCTTTGTTACCTCTTTAGCAGACGACAGAGACGTCAACAAGGGCACAAAGTATTTGTAATGGGACGAACAAAAAATATCATAGATAAGAAAAGAAAGTAACCGGTGGGGCATTACAAACCGGTATTTTTTATTTTCTATTTTTTTTTTTTCTTTAGAAGGAAAAATGTTAAATAACAAGGAAGACTAATGTTTGATATGAATGGGACTGAACATGGGAGGGGAGATAACTCATGCGGTAAGGTCAGTGATCAAAAGAACAAAGGTATGAGATAAACGCTAAAATGATACTTCAACTACAAAATCAAATAAAGAGTTTGATCGTATGTATCGACATGCATGGATTACTGACAGAAGATAAAGTATATTTAATACAAAAAAAAAAAACAAAAAAAACTTTTCTTTATTTTGTCATTTGAGGATGGACAGTTGTTCCAGCTATTGTTCGAGAGTTTGTTATTTCGCACTCGGCTCTTTTTACATTCATGTTTTCTTCAATCAATTTACTCGCTTTATTCGGCGTGTACTCTTTTGTGATCTTTTAAATTCACACCAAAATAAAAGAAATTTATATTTACTAAAATTCACACCAAATTCTTCCAGAGCGAGACTTCCATTGCACTCCAGTTGGGTTGACCTTTAAGATCGCGCGAAATGTGTGTGTGACTCGTGGAAATGCTATTTCTAAGTATGGGCTCTACATTCGCGTTCAGGAATGATAAACAGGCTGAAAAACAGATTAAATTATTATATATATATATATATATATATATATATATATATATATATATATATATATATATATATTGTAAAAAATTTTGTAAGTACGTGGAATATCATCCGAACTTACAAAATGTCAATAACTTCCTGATTTTGGTAATTTCTTTTATTCTGAGGGTTGGAGTTGTTGCGAAGCAAGCTAAACAAATTTTTATTTGAAATTTCTAATTTCAAAAGAGTGCCAAAAATTTAATAAAAATAAACAAACTTTTATTTAAAATCAGTGGCGTAGCTAGTGATTTTGTCGCCAGGGGCGGCCCTCAAGTTTGCCATCCTCCCCAGGAATACAATATTACAATGAACATTAACCTTTAGGTTATATATATAGGTATATATATATATATATATATATATATATATATATATATATATATATATATTTGTTGTATTTTCGTCGGCAAATTTTCACCTTAATGTGCTTAACAAGACATAAATATTTTATTTGTGGTCCAGTCGTTAAAATAATTACATGTATGGAAAGAGAATAAAAGAAGTATTCTAATTATATTAATATTTTGTGCCTTCAGACATTGAATATTTTTATATTATTTTTTTATTATAGCTTCTGTCGTATTTTCACACACACTACACGTGGGATAAGTCCGCATTTCTGTTAGTTAACGTGGTATTTATAACTCCCCAGTGATAAGTTATGAAAGAAAAGTACAATTGTGTTTATTTATTTATTTTTTAAAAGATAAAATTGGGGATATGTAAAAAAACGAAGACGTTACTTCTTTTTTTTTTCTAAATCGGGGAATCTTTGAAAACTTTTTATTATATTAAAAGAAAGATAACTTGTTTTTATTTATATACCCTCTGTTTTATTTAAAAAGAAAAAAAAAACACATTGTACATTTAATTCATAATTTATCAGTTTTTTTAAATATTTATTTCAATTCTAACAAATGAGGAGTCATAAATTAAATGCCAAGTTAACAGAAACACAGTTCGTTTTTCTTTTAACAATGTAAAAAATACAATGTCTTTTTAAATTATTTTGTAGCTGAAGTTATTATTAACAAAGTAGTAGACTAAGAATTAAAAGTCCGATAAAATTAATTTCACTTTTAAAAACTGAAATAAATGTTATCATACTTTTAATTCTTAGTCTACTTTGCTTAATAAAACTACAACTATCTAAATCAAAAATCAAAAATATTGTATTGTTTTACTACCGTGAAAACTTGTAAATTGAAAAAATTGAAAAAAAAATGCCCATTTCTGCACTTAAAAAATATATTAATTTTCAATTTTCCTTTAAATTTCCGTTCGATATTTCCGGAAAAAATTGGAATGCATGTGATATCCTTAAAGCATTGGCATTATTTCAATTTATTTATCTATTTTATAATTTATGAAAAGTAACGATTTTATATCCGTATTAAAGTTAGGCCTACGATAAGATTAAAAAAAACAAACAGTTGGTTCACTTATTTAATTTTTTTCACTGTGAGTTCACAGACATGAAAAATCAAAATTAAAGAACTGACGCCAAAGTCTGGACTTCTCACATAGTTGTGAAAAAACTGTGGATTCACTAAATCCATTTAATCCAAACCCACATCAAGCCCTTTAAAAATGTTCAAATTTTTTTCACACCTTTTGCTCACGTCTTGTAAGTGGGGTTTATCCCCAGCAGCTGACACCGCGTTTTGGAGATTTTTTTTTTTTTTTTGTTATTGCTGGCTGGCATTGAGGCCAGCCATATCAAAGACAAATCAGCTTCATTTGAAATTTGAATCCTATCTTCTTCCTTATGGCTGATTTTTTTTTTTTTTTTTTGGAAAAATTATTAAAATTATTCTATTGTTTTTTTCTTTTCTGAAAACTCACCGCGGACCAAAACTGCGGTCCAGGGCTGACCGCTCCCCCCCGCTTAGCTACACCACTCTTTAAAATTTCTAATTTAAAAAGATTTCAGTCACTGTGCGTTTTTACAGGCCGATACATCCCTCGCGTGTAGCCCAGGTTGTTGGCGTTTTACTGAGTCACCATCTTTAGACTGATGGCCTACCAAAGGTAAATTACCAAGTCTACCTTATTATTTAACTCATTGGCTAGGGAGTAAAAGAGATGGATTCACACCTTTCCGCAGACTGTTTAAAATGAATGTAACGAACTCAACCGGAATTCGAACTCGACCTGCCGATTTCTCCTTCTGAACAGCTAATCGTTACACATTTATATTGTCAGTCGAGTTGTCACTGTAACTCTGCCCCAAATTATTTACTCTATGAATTCTTTTAATTTCTATGATTTTGTAATGTTTTTTTTTTAGCTCTCCACACCAAAAAGCAAAGTGTACAGATTTTGCGGGAGACTTCAAAATATGCCCCGATCTCGCCAAAATTTAGAATTTCCCAACGCCCCTGTCACTCTCCGATTATTCATCAACTTCTCGACACCCGAGACTTCGTCAACGTGGCTACCTACTACAGCCATCACGAGCACAAGTGATTCTCCTGTTTCCAGTACGTCTCTAGTCAATGTTACTACAGCGACAAATGTACCCGATGTGAAAATAAGCCTTGATTTCACAACATTTTCTTGTAAGTATGAAATGTAGGTACCTCCACAGTTTCGCTGAAAAATTAGTATACTATGATGAAAAAAAAAAAATAGCCCAAACTTAATAAAAACAAAGTTTTATCATCAAAATGTTTATGTTCTTATTAAGAGAAAAGACTAAAGAATTTTTAAGTTGTTAAATTATACTTTTTATCCTTTTTAGAATGTTCGAAATTTTGGTAAAAAATATTGTTTTTTTTGCGTCAGCGGGTGTGGGGTCAATATTAGTATAGGATTTTTTGGCGTTTTTTGCAGTGAAAATCATTGATTTAAAAATTTTTGCAAAAATCAAATAATTGTAGGATTTTAATGACACGTTCAGGACTTATTCACAAATTGATGAAATTATTTTAAAAAATGTTTCTTGCTACAAAATCTTAATAAAAACATTTTTTATATATCTGCTACCCACCCCCATCCACTTATTTAAGTATGAAATATTACCTTCATGCTAGTTGCTGATTAGCCAATTCACGACCCCGCCATATCTTGTTTCTTTTCCTTTTTTTCCCACCGAACCGTCAACAGATCCTCTCAATAATAAAACTTAATTTTTCAATAATAATAATATGAAAATTAATTTTACTAAGCTACGTACCCTAGTAAAACCAACTGTACTTTGTATCCCTTTACTCGTTTGCACTTCTCCTCTAAATTTGGTTTCAATCGGTCAATGTATGGCTATTTAGAGGGTGAGAGGACGGACAGACTAGCGGAAATCATAGAATTAGATAGATAGATAGATAGATAGATAGACTATTTGATACGTGCCCTAAATGAAAACGACCGGGTTCTAAATATATTTTATCCAGTTATTATTTTTGTGTTTTGCTCTTTCTCGGAGTCAGTCTTTTCAACTCTTGGCTTCGTAAACATCTTGAAATAGTCGGTTATAGTAGTAGTAATAATAATAATAACAATAGGCGGGATCTGGCAAGCCTCTCGCTGCTTTAAAGCATGGAAACTACTCGGACGAGCTACATTACTTGGTTCGGCCAGTCCTAACCTTCATGGCAAGGGCACGCCATGCCATTTATATTGTAGCAAACCACCCTCATTCCTCATTCCGTATTACATCGGTGAGAAATAAATTTCACTCGAACAGCTTCTTCTTGCGAACCACTATTCTGTGGAACCGACTTCCAATAAGATGTTCCCCCAATCACTACAATATTAACCTTTTTAAGTCTAGGCTTAACCGTTGTCTTCCCCTTCTATCCGTATAAACTGCTTTTAATGTAACCTTCTATTTCGAGTTACCCGGGTTTTGTCCAGGGCGAACCTCATTGTAAAATAATAATAATAATAATATTTCCTCTATTGTTCGAAGTAAGTAACCATTGTTGTCGTCTGCCATTTCATATTGTTACAAATTGGTCAAGCTGACTCGGAAAAAAAAACAACAACAAAAAAAAAAAAACGTAATTAACCAAATAAATAAATGATTCTCCCATGGTCAATTCTACGTAGCTATATCCAAAGTAGAAAATTCAAGTGGCTATAACATAATGACAAAAAGAACTTTAGAAAATGGATGTTTTGCTGAATATGTTATATATACAGAATTTTTATAGTTGTTAAAGAACTTTTGTTACAACTTACTTTTCTCTGTCCGTCGAACGAGTATTTGGCTCAATGTGTGGGTTTTTCAATCCTATAAAAAAATTAATATTTTTAAATTTCTTCATGTTCAGTTCTAAAGAAGAAAAAAAATATTTTATAAGCCAAGACGAAAATTATTTTACGTTTTCTTTAAATATAAACATACTGATATTTTTTTGTTAACTTATGTCTGAATTTTAACAAAACTGATATGAATTCGTCCTATACAAATCATGAATTAAAAAAGAAAACTTTATCGACAGAAACATGGTTTATATAAGGCCATTTTTAAAATTGGAAATAATAATAAATAACAAAGATTAAATATTTATTGAAATATTGTTTGAAAAATTGTTATGTAATGTAAATGTTTCAGCATAAGTTTCACACGCAATTTGTTAGTAATTTATATAAAATCCTAATAGCAGCCTGTTTCACGATGAGGTCTACTGTTAACTCCTTACCTGGCACAGGGCTTGTCCCTGGGCTGGTGGTATCACGGCTAGGACTAGCCTGGACCGGCTCCGTCCTGGACCAGCTACGACAAGCCAAGACCAGCTATGACTAGCTTAGACCAGCTCTGACCACCTTGGACCAGCGGCCCGAGTGAAAACTCTCGGATCCCCACGATAAAAACCGACCTTGTGTCACAACCTGACTCAGTGTGTGGGTGTGGGGAAGTGCAGTAAATACACTTACCCGGCGCAGTCCGGGTAGGTTTTTATCATCTCTCAGTTGCGTCTCTGTCTTTACGACTCAGTTGCGGCACTGTTGGAGGACAGAGGCACAACTGAGGAAAATCAGACTCTGAGGGAACAGATGCCCGAAGCTTCACTCTCTCTTTTCACTAGAGAGAGGGATCGGTGCTAGCACCGAGGCCTGCTGCAACAGACGGTGGCGGGCGGCTCGGGGAATTTTTGTCCTTCTCCCGAGTGTGTACACTCAGGTTCCCCATTAAAACCAACCTCATGTCCCATCCCGTCTCAGTGTAGAGTCCAGGGCAAATATCTAGCCTTTTATATATATATATATATATATATATATATATATATATATATATATATATATATAATTTATGAAAAACTAGGTAATCCGTATAGGTAAACCTAAGGAGGATAAAATCCAGAGAGCTCAATGTAAATCCAGAGCAAATAATTTAAATAAAAACAGACCACTTTAAGGTTCCATGTAATAAATTATTTCACCACAGCCCTTTTAAAGGACTGCGGATCATCAGACTTTACTTCCAAACAAAAAATGAAAAGAAAATTTACACATTTTTGACGGGCCGTCTTAAACATATGTAAATTAACGAAGTGAGGAAGTGAGGGGGGAGAGAGAGAAGGCATGAGTGAGTTAACAGATATTGACACATTTAAACGGTTTAAGCAGAGCGAGGCTGAAAAAATATTAATACCTGGTCACAGCATTGCACTAAAAAGCGGGGTCGTTAGTAATACCAATGCTAGCGCAACCGACGGCTGTGTGAAATGGTCATTTTTGACCCGGATCTACGCGCCCGGGTGCTCCCCATGAAACCAACCTTGTGTCGCATCTTGTCACCGTGGGAAGACAAGTAAATGTCATGAGGGCTGCTTTGTTCTACTGATATGTTGGGTAGTCGCTGGTAAAATTTAGCCTTACGCGAAATTGACAGATGATGGTTGAAATGGCTGACTGTAGAGACTTCAGTTTGATTTTAATGTATTTAATCGATGTTCACTGGTAAACTCGATGACTGCTTGCCTACTGTCTTCAATGTCACGAGCGGGTCTTTAAGGAGTCAGGGTGGATACATGACTCAGCAATTTTTGGTTATGCTTTTATTTTAGCAGCAACGTCGTGATTGGCGCTTATGTTCAAATTGTATTTTATATTTTGCGAAGATTTGTTTTATGAGCCGGATGCGACACTCGCAGTTCCTGTGCCAAGAGCTATTTTTTTTTAATTTCTAATTTTGTTTTCGTAGCGTTCACATCCGGCCGACATGTTTTGATGTGCAGTGAATCAGAAAGTAATCTAATTCGAAGCTGAGTATAACATCGAGAAGAAAGTTCCTTGCTGGATTTTCAAATTACTTGTATAGATAATTAATAATAAAGGTCGTAACGTGGTAAATTCATATCATTGGAAAATTGGAAAACAGTTGTTGAATTAATGAGCAACTCTGAGATAAGATATTATTCCGTCGTTTAGATCGTGTTCTTAGATTATTGGCATTGCTGTATATATGTATAGGCCTCGGGTTTTTTTCGAGATTCTTTTTTTGGAGATTCAGTGGAACCTCGGCTCACGAATTTTATTCGTTCCTGGAGGCCGTTCGTAACCCGAAATATTCGTAAACCGAAACTATTTTCCCAATCGGAATCAATGTACAGAAAAAAGTCACAGTACAATAAAATTGTGGAAAAAAAGCACAAAACAACACACAAATGTATACAACAGGGCGGTCGACGCCGAAATTATTCCGTTTGGGTTGACTCGGTTCGGCAATGTTGTTCGAGAACCGAAATTTTGTTCGATAACCGAGACATTTTCATCTCGAACCAATTTGTTCGACATCTGAGACAGTCGAGAACCGAGGTTGCACTGTACTTCTTTTCTATTAAAGTTCACTCAATACAAGGCTCGAGTGCCACTCAAATTAGAGGAGTACTATTAAAATGGTTATAATGAATTATGAGGGTAAGGAGTATATACTGACCCTGGACTTGAAGAGGTTAAGATTGTCGTGTTCAGTGAAGCATCCACGCAGTTGTCTGTTCCACAAAGTAGCAATTCTCGGTGTGGGGGTGATTAAGTGGAACTTTTTCTTTATCTTTGGAATACGGATGAAATGAGGATGATTGGACTCCGTAGAAGTAGGCATGGTAATGTCAGTAGTGTAACGGTTATTAGCGTGTTTAGTGGAATCAGCGGGCCGAGTTCAAATTCCGACTTAGTATGTTGCGTTTACTTTCGTTATGGGTTAAATCGTAAGGCGGACTGACTTCTCTAGCCTTAGGTGGTAAACAGTCTAGGAGAAGGATTACACTGAATTCAAACCGCGGATAAAGCAACGGGAAATCATAACTTCACCTATACAAGACGTCAACAGAAAATAAAGAGGCTGTGGTGAGCCAAGATCATCAACACCCTGAAGTGATATAGCTTAAAATTAAGATAATAATAATAATAATAATAATAATAGCTTGGATAGACTTCAAAGAAAGTATAAAAAAAAATGAGTCTTCAACAATATATCTTTGATTAACTGGGAAGCACGTTTAAGGATTTGGGCGATAAATTTTGTCTGAAAGCGTTCGCTGGATTCTTATCGTTGAACAAAAATAAACTGTGTTGGGTTAACGCATTAGAATAAAAATAATGAAACGCTAAACTGAACGGAAGCACCCTGGGTTGAGATAAATAAGAACAACTTTTAAACAGAAGCTAAAATACATGAATAGTATATTTGCATCAGAGATATGATATCATAACAATGAAAGATTTGTTAAGGATTATGTGGAGATTAAACGATATAGCAGTATATGGTCGTATAAAATAACAGTTTAAAAAGACTAATGATAATATGATACAGTTATGCAATTACTAAGATATGATAACCAAAACGATTTTAAGGGTTAGGTGAACGGTACATATTTATTGTGAGTTGCTAGTATTTAGTATGTGGACATTACTAAGATAATCAAGAGAAAAATCAGCGGAAAGTTGAGAAAGCAAAGAAGCAAGAGAAAAAAGCAAAAAAAAACAAAAAAAAAAAATAGTTAACAGAATAGAAAGCTAATTATTTCGATGCGTTGAATGGGAAATATTGCGAATTGGCCTCATTGCGCTTCTTCTATAAACACTGACAGACTCTGCGCTGACTTCCGTAAAAAAAAGATCAAGAAATACTCTTGTTCAGTGACTCTCTACCGCCGTGCCGCGACACACTAGTGTGCCGCGCGAGCCTCTTAAGTCTGCTGCGAAATATTGTCACGGCATGCATATAGTAATTTTCCAAGCACAGCTTAGATGTGACACAAGGCTGAAAGTAGGGGGCACTCAGTGAGGATCGAATGATATTTGAGTGTAGCTGAATGTAATGAATCTGACTGGAATTTGAACTCTGTTCTACGATTTCGCATTCCAATCCTTTGACACCACCCGCACATCCATCCTTAAACGAAGTGCGTTTTGTTTTTCCTTTTCTTTTTTTCTTTTAAGCAAAATATTTAATACAGTTTCTACATTTTGATTTTTAACTTCCTCCTTTCCTGTGCCTAGTAAATCAGGGGGAGGGGTTTAATCCCCATATTAAGAGGATTTTTAACCAACTATATCCACTTCCTACGACTCCTGAAACAAAACATGTTTTACACTTCAAGTCACCGCGTGGGGCGGTTGGTAAATATATTACAGTTGGCGATTCGTCTCCCACTGTGCTGGTCGGAGTCTTTGCCTCCGAGCAGGGAGAATCCCCAGACGAGGCAGTGTCGAGGGACGGAGTCTCGTCTCGGGAGGCAGCTACCCGATCCCATTTTATACGAGGTTTACGGGGAATTTTTGGCCGAGCCTACGAGCTCGGATAACCCGCATTAAATTGTGTCACATCTGACCGCATGGGGCGGTTGGTAGATATCCTGCAGTTGGAGATTCATTGTGGAATTCACTAGACACACTTCTAGCACTATTTACATTATTCGGACTATTGTCCTCATATTTTTCGCCATATTTATTACAACGTTTCGGCTGTTTGTACGCTCCGGCCTTCTTCAGGTGGTTGGAATGTCGAACTGAACCCTGGGGTAGACTGTTCTAGTTCTACGTGCCATGTTTAATGGATGTCAGTTATCAGTTATCTCCTGTTAATTCCCCTCTCCAAGTTCCCCACTGCCTTAACCGGATATTGAACTCACACTCTTTGGTTCCTGTCACTGGATCTAACTAACGCCTTTATTCACTGTGCCATGTGTCCTTGAGTACATTCCAACCACCTGAAGAAGGCCGGAGCGTACAACGGCCGAAACATTGTATTAAATATGGCGACAAAGATGAGGACAATAGTCCGAATAATGTAAATAGTGTACATAATACCTCATCTCAGAAATATAGTCAGACACTTCTAGCAGTTGACTATTTCTTCTATGCACCACTGGCGATTCTTATATGTGTTGTTCTTGTCCTAAGTATTATCGTTCATTACCAACCTTCGTGTGATTATTCTATTCAGTAACCTCTCCCTAGGTTACAACAGTTATATTCACTTTCGCGCAAATACTCTGTCAAAGATATGAGACCATCTCTTCTCCGTTCCAACTCTTCAGCAGATTAGACTATTTAGCCTTAGTTGGGAGAAGGACTGCTTTGAATGTAGGCCTTAGCGAAGCACATGCTATACGGCCAACGAAATGTTTGTAGAGTCCACAATGATATTATGATTCCGATTACAGTCAATCTGATGGATGGATAGTATATATGCATGTATGTGTTTATGTATGTCTCTGTGTGTGTGCGGGCGCATTTATATATACATATCTTTTTTAAGCATGTGTGCATTTTTAAGGAAGGTTTGACGTGTAGTAACAAATATTAGCACAGAAAATAAGTTTAGGTTGAATTTCAGTTGACATCAAGAGACACAGACAAACAGACAGACAGAAATAGATTTAAAAATCACTAAAATAAAATTAACTGAAGGGATATAGCATTTAAAAATAAATATATACCGATCAGTTATATATCGATCAGTTCAGTTCATCCGGTAACCCCACTTTTTTCCTATGGTATTGAGTCCTGGGTATGACAATAAACTACACCGGGCAGCAAGGCATCTGATCAGGAGATTAGAGGCTTTGAGGAGTGTGAAACCACTTCTTAATTACTGCTGTTTCCAAGTCAACCCTAGCCCGGGGTGGTAGCACCTGCCAGGGTCCCAGCTATGGGCAAATAGTGAACACCTAAACAAAACAAAACATTAGAAAGTATACAAATACATTTTTATTGTAAAAATACCAGCAATATATTCTGATGTGAAAAATTACCAACAATACGTATCTATAGTAAAATTACCAACAATACCTTTTATAGCAAAACGACAAACAATGCATTTTATCTGTAGTTGAAGGCATACCATTACGTTCAAAATATTTAGAATTTAGCATTAAATAACCCATAGAGGTTGGTATGCCGCTAAACAAAATCGACCAATCCACCTATGGTATTAAATACCTGAAGAAGGCTTCTATGTTATAATAAGCCCGAAACTTATCCCTGCACCACCTTGATGGTATCCACAAACAGCGAGCCTCTAACCCTTCCGCTGCATCTACCCATCAGCAGCTATAGGTTAACTAGCAGGGTAGACTCTGGTTGTCTAGCCTTGAGGGATAGACAGTCAAGGGACAGGCCTACTCTGAATTCAAAACTATAGTAAATACAATTGGAAATCACTCCATTGTATTTCACAGGAAGTCATAACATTTCATGGATAACGAAGAAACGGAATCTGTGGAGAGCCATGATCGCTTATTACCTCAAGGGCCATACTATTAAAAGAAAATCTGTGACGATCTAACAATTTAGAAATCTTTATGCAAATTTATAAGTATGAAGGCAAGCATAACTAATTTTCAATTAAAATATGCAAAATATCCTAGGACTTTTTTTCTAAAACTTTCGCTTTTTTCTTTTTATAAAACATTTTTGTTTGTTTTTGAACTTTTTTCGTCTGTACTGATAAACAGATGACTTATATATAATTTATACACTAAAGCACATCTCTACTGTACATATCTATTTAGATATGCGTTTGGTTAAACTATTTGTGACATAAGGTCATATTAATGGAACACTAGTTGCGTCATCGTCCTACAACAGACACTACGTATTCACTTTCTGGGGTAGAGACACGGTGCCAGGCTAGAGTCTAACGTTAGTTTGTGCGGCCTTCTATACTGACCATGTGATAGATTCGGTTAACTTTAAAATACGAACTTGGTGTAAATTAGTCATATTATTTCGAAAGCATGTTATCAGGCTGGAAATATTAATGGTTGGCTGGGCCTTCCTTGTGTATAATTAATCAATTTTTGTAACTGGCGATGTGAACAGTTTCTTTTTCGATATAAAGGGTAAGTTATTCGTAAAAATAATTAGCTACGTGAGATTACCGGAAGGTGAACATGGCGTCGCAGGCTAAAGGAATCGGTTATTATAAGGAGTCATAAGGACGAGAAAATGGATAAGGAAGGGAAAAATGACCATGTTCCTTATAGGAGATGACCCAGTAGTCACCAAGTGTATACTGACCAATGTGATTAATATCAATATAATTTTTTTCTTTTTTGGCGTTCAAAAATATTCAAAGTCATTCAGATTCGCGGCTCATTTGGTAGTGCTGCAGATCTGAAGCCCATGTTGCTTGTTTTAGAACACTTCCAAGCGAGGCGTTTTTCAAACATATTTAAAGATAATTAAAAACTGACAAGCTGTGTGCGTAGCGTAGTGTTTATTGACGTGGAAAGTTCAAATTTAGACTGAGACCATTGCATTCATTTTCACACAAATCCGTTTCGAAAGTTATGAATCCATTTCTTCTTCCTCCCAGCAACGAGTTAAATAGCAGAGCAGAGTGAACTCTCTAGCCATGGTTGCCTAGGAGAAGGACAATTCTGAATTCAAAACCTTATACAAGTTTTATTGATATAGAAACCTAAACAGCAATACAAGCGTGGTGATGCTATAGCCCTATAAGCCACAGAAGTCTACTTGTACTGGGAAGGAAGAGGAGTTGGAAGCGGAAAGACTGATATTAAGTTTAAAAAATTCTGAAAGGGCTCCTGCTCTAGAGCTCATCTTGCAATTCACTGCTGCTGTTAAGAATTCGGTCCCCACTGTTTCAGTTGTAACCTTTATTGCTTTAAGTTGTTAAATATCTATACAAAATACTTGGAGTTTCTGAATTGATAAGATATTTACACGAAGCGAATATGGTATGTAGCGAGCGTTAAAGAGTGTGTTCTCGTGCTGGTGGTTGGTGCTGAAAGAGAGCAAAGCTTTCAAAAATCGCGCCACATATATCTTGCGGTAATCTCATAAATCCAATAATTTTCCCCAGATATAATTATCATTTATACTACGTATTGTTCCCCCAGCGCTAAACAAAGTTTCGTTCTACAGAAGGATGCTGAGAATAACCATGGACGTAATGCGTAAGCAATGATGAAGTCTTCATGAAAATGGAAACAAAAATGGGGGCACTTAGAATCATAGCTGAAAATTTTTTTGAACCTATAATGATGAAAAACAACTTGTAAAACTTGACACCCACAAAACACACCGAAGACAAAAGGGGGAGAGGAAAGCAGCTGGCCACCAACATGTCAAGCTTATGTGAATGAATGAAGAAACGGGGAGTGGGAGGAATAGTAAACAGAGAAACACTGCTAAGACCTACGAAAAATAGGAAGTTGTGGAGCGTCATGATCACCAACATCCTGAAGAAGTAATTCATTCAATAGAAGGCCCAAGATTCACTCAAGGTCGAAAGATCGAAAAAGTAAGTAGTCCATATTATGAGGATAGGTAGGATAGATAACGGTTGATTCTAGATTTGAAGAGATTAAGATTGTAGTGATCGGAGAAGAATTCTATCTGGAATCAGTCCTCTTATATGGCAATGAAAGCTGGACAATATCCTTACAGATGAAGAAGAGACTTGAAGCAACAGAAATGTGGTTTTAAAGAAGGATGCTAAGAATACTACGTAAAGAATATGTGAGCAACGACGAAGTTATAGAGACATTGATAACAAGAAGGACACTAATATTTAACATCAGGAAGAGATAGGTGAAATTTCTGGGGCACATAATGAGGAAAATTTGATACTCACAGGTAAGACGGTCAGAGGAAAGGAACGCACAACCTGGCAAGCTTGAGCGAATAGATGGTCAGAGCAGGGTTTGGAACAAATGGCAAAAAAAAGACAAAAGCTATTAACAGCTACAAAGTATAGGAATTTGTGAAGAGCCATCGTCGCCAACGTTTTCAAGGGACACAACACAAAGAATAATAATAATAATAATTTTCTGGGGAACTTTCTCCTTGCCATTGAAATATGAAGTGAATGAAGATGAGTCGATTCTGTGTACGTATGATGGCGGGTCGAGACTGGTAGGAAGAATAAGGAATGTAGCTCATCTGAACATCGACCATAAAAATAGCGATAGAGTAGCGGGAATTACTGAAGTAGGTCAAAATATTTGAAGATTTGTAGCTGAAATAATTCAAATTGTACGAATTTCGTTTTTTTTCTTACAAAAAAAGAAAAAACAAAACACTTCTGGCACTCCTGCTATATATTTCTCAGTTCTCTATTTATCAGTGTTAAATTTAACCACATACCCCACATTCGGCCTTGTGCCACATCTGACTGCATGGTGTGGTTGGTAAATATCTTGCAGTTGGAGATTCGTCCCCAGCTGTACTGGCCAAACTCACTGCCTCCGGACAGAGAGGATATGCCCAGACGAGGCTATGTCGAAGGTCAGAGTATCGTCTCGTGTCGGGAAACAGCTACCCGACGCCGTTTTATACAAGTCTAAGGGGAATTTTTGGCTAAACCTATGGTCTCGGATACCCCACATTAAATTCGGACTTGTGTCAAATCTGACCGCGTGGGGCGGTTGGTAGATATCCTGCAGTTGGAGATTCATTGTGGGATTCACTTGACTCACTTCTAGCAGTTGACTACTACTACTACTACTACGCGCCGCT
>CAHIKZ030004787.1:3735000-3750000 GCA_903632075.3 Acanthosepion pharaonis
TTGGAGTTGTTCACATTGTCTGTCTCTCTCGGCTCTACAAGATAGTGTGATCCATCAACATAATGAACCAACCCAAAGAGATGCCAGTGAAGTTTTGAGGGCAACCTCACTCCTTAGGCAATTCCGGAAGGTGCCTTTAAAAATCCCTAAATCTGTTAGAATCGCGGCAGCCGATGCTAAGTTGACTGAGGGTGATGCCTCAGCTGCAGTTAGAGTATTGGCCGCATTCTATACTATACTAGCTACTACACCAGAAGTTGTCACAGCTCTCCGTCGGAAACATCCTGCGTCACCATCAGATGTCAGATTTGTTCAGATGGAAAACAATGATTCAAATATTGAAATCTCAAAGGAAGCAATGGTTGCCGTTCTGAAATCTTTCTCGGGAAGCAGCAGTGGAGGCGTGGACGACCTTCAACCTGGTCACATCAAGGACTTAATTTCTGCCCACACTGCCGAAGCTGGTGAACATTTGAAAACATCCATAACAGCTCTTTTTAATACCCTTCTCCGACTTAATATTTTCAGCCAACTTAACGGCTTAAAAAATCCGCCCTATCGCTGTTTGTAACATTTTTCGTCGTCTCACGGCAAAAATTGCTTGTAGAGTTGTGAAGGAGATAGCGCATGAATTGCGACCTGTCCAGCTCGGGGTAGGCATACAAGGCGGATGTGAAGCCGCGGTTCATGCCACAAGATCAATTTTCGAGAAAACATCATCTACTTTCCCCCGTATCTTATTAAAATTGGATATGAAAAACGCTTTCAATAGCATCAGAAGGGATCATGCCCTGGAAGTTTGGCATCAACGAACTCCTTTCATATTTAAACTGGCTCATCTTTCATATAGCAATCCAAGTATGTTGATCGCCTCCGATAATATTGTCTCTTCTGCTACTGGAATCCATCAAGGTGATCTACTTGGTCCGCTACTATTTGCGATGGCTGTTGACGGGGTAGCTCGTTCTATCGCCTCTCCTTTCAATATATGGTATCTTGACGATACAACGTTGGGAGGATCCATCGAGCCCGTATCTGCTGACCTCCGACGAGTTATTCCTGCTTTATCTCTGCTTGGACTTGAAATTAACTCGTTCAAGTCTGAGATAATAAACTTGAATTATACTGCAGATGATTTCGAGAATGCTATCCGGGATATCAGACTCATCCTTGAAGATATAAAAATATCACCTAAGGAGGAATTACACATTCTTGGTTCTCCAGTCTTTCCAATGGCCATTCGAGAGTGTTTGGATACTAAGAATATCATTCTAACAAGAATGACTGAGAAATTGCAATTAATTGATGCACATCCAGCCCTCTTCCTCTTGAAGAACAGTTTTTCGCTGCCGAGTTTTCTCTACACTCTCCGAAGTGCCCCTTGCTACCTCGAACAGGATTTCTTAAATGAGATAGATCTCACAATTAAGAGATACGCGGAGCTAAGTTGAAACGTTAATTACGACGACACAGGCTGGAGGCAGGCAAAGCTCCCTTTGAGTTTCGGAGGCCTGGACCTTCGATCAGCGGTAGATTTGGCCCTGCCAGCATATCTTTCTTCACTTTCGTCCAGTCGGGAATTAATTGATGAGATACTCGGTGGATCGTCTCAGTGCTTCTCGGGTAGTTCTTTCGAACAAGCTTGCAGCGTCTGGGCCCAAGAATTACTTTCTATCCCACTAGACACATCAAAACAAAAAAGTTGGGATAAAATAAAATGCGAGGCCAATTTTACTAATTTGAGGCTCTCTCTGGATCAGCATCGCCTCGCCTGTCTACTATCTGCTTCACAACCAAGTAGTGGCGCCTGGCTCAAAGCAGTGCCCTCTTCATCTCCCGGTACCCTTCTGGATGATGAGTGCACTCGGGTCGGAGTCGCGATCCGTCTTGGACTCAAAATATGTGAGCGTCACAGATGCAGATGTGGAGCTTCCATCGATGAGTTTGGTTTTCATCCTCTCTCCTGTCGTCGCAGTGCCGGCCGCTTTCCACGGCATGCAGCAATAAACGACATCATCAGAAGAGGTTTGAATGCAGCTGGTTTCCCTTCCCAAATCGAACCCGTAAGCCTCGACCGTGGTGATGGAAAGCGGCCGGATGGCATTACCATTTTCCCTTTTAAAATGGGGAAGTCGTTGATTTGGGATGCGACCTGTGCAGATACATTTTCGGCCTGTAATTTGATCAGGTCCGCGGTTGAGCCGGGGTCCGTCGCCCGGGTCGCAGAGATAAAAAGAAATAGTTAAATATTCTTCTCTTGCTGATAGATTTTTTTTTACTCTTGTGGCAGTGGAGACTTCAGGGGTTATTGGCCCTCGTTCGATGGCGTTCCCTCGGAGGATTGGCGCGATTGCGTCTCGGATTAAGGGACGAGCCTCGCGAAACGGAGTGGCTCTTGCAGCGTGTCTCACTGGCGATGGTTCGAGGTAATGCTTTCTCCATCATTGCGGTTGGCAGAGGATATAAAAAAATTGTTTATAGTTGCTTTGTTCAATTTTTTTTTTTCAGTAAATAAATTTCACTGCTTATTCAAAGAATTGAGTTGCTTTCTGTGTGATGAATTTTCAGTACTTAAATCTTTTAGAAGTTTTCTACAATTGTGACACGGGGCTCCCCTCCCCCGACATATATATATATATATATATATATATATATATATATATATATATATATATATATATATACCGATCAGTTTAGTTCATGCGGAAACCTCACTTTTTTCTATTGTTTTAAATACACGAAGAAGACTTGTATGTTATAATAAGCTCGAAACTTATCTCTTCACCCCTTTAACCATATCCATAAACAGCAAGTCGAACCCTTTAATTGCCCTGTGAAGTTCACTCTACTTGAAAAATCTCCAGTGCCGAATTGAAAATTTTCATAAGAATGTAGGAATCAAAAAGTCCTCAAGACTTTGACGAGGTTCCATAGCAACATAGCAAAGAGGATGATCTTATATAGGTCTTACTTTTTTCTAAGTTTGTAGAACTTTGTCTTATCTTTATTCTTGATTTATCTTATCTTATCTTATCTTATCTTATCTTCTGTCTTATATTTATTCTTGATTTAAAGAGGTGTCACAAAACTCAGCATTTGGTCTACAATGGATGATTTTGACCGATTTTGACAGTCACAATGTCTGAAGGACAACTTAAAGGTGATTGATCTTGGCCAGTTGAAAGGTATGTGGAGGAAAATCGAAGAGGGTTGGTTGTTCATCCTTACACTTCTTCTTTTATCCTACCTTGGGTTTTCGCCTTAAATCTAACAGAGATCATTGTTCTATTTTAACTCTACCCGGGGGTTTAAACTTGGAAATGTATCTTCATGACAAAACCCACACGTTGTTTCTTACGCGTCTCTGTCGCTCTGACATCATCCGAGGTGTGTGCATCGGTGTGGGGACTGGGTCTTTATATGTAAAGATCACATGAGGGTCACCTTCTATTTAGTTTCCGCACGAAATCAGAGAAAATAATGAATGAAAATAAAATCTATAGAAAGATAATGAAAAAAGAGGAAATAAAAGAAGTTGAATACAAAGAAAAGGAGAATAAAAAGAACAAAAGAGCAGAAATTAGATAGATTAAGGTTTAAAGAGAAAGCAAAAAACTAAGCGCGGGAGAATAAGAGAGAGAACAAAGGAGTAATAGAGAAAGAGACTAAGAGAGATCAAGAGGATAAAACAAAGACATGAATAGACAGAGAAAGAGAATAACACACAGAGAGGATAAGAGAAAAAGAACAAGACAGAAAGAGAGTAAGACAGAAAAAGAAAAAATATAAACAGATTAAGACAGAGAGAGAGAGAGAGAGGGGCGAGTTCGGGTATGTGTGTGTGCGCGCATGCGTGTGTGGTATCTTTCGGACGCTGGTCATTCGGTGTAGGCGTTTTGTTGTGTCATGGCTGGTGGTAACTGCGTTTTTGCGTGAATCCCTAACGCGAAAGACGATCTCATTTATCTGATAACAAAAGAATCTTTGACGATTAGTCAATGAACTTATCAAGGCGGAGGCGAAACAGAAAAAACGGGCTTTTTTTTCTGACACTATCAGCAAATTTATGGTCTTCACTTTCAGAAGACCAGAGTTGCAGCCGTTTTCAGATTTGCCCCATTAATTTTTCTTTCTTTTACGTCAAGTGTATGTGCGTGTGTGTGTATGTGTGTGTGTGCGCGCGCGTGTGTAAGTGCGAATGTGAATGTGTTTGTGTGTGTACGTGCGCATGTGCGTGCGTGTATATAAACACATGTGCATGTGAGTACGTGCGCTCTCGTGCGTGTGTGCTTGAGTTCGTTTAAGTGTGTCTGTATGTGTACCTGCGTGTGTGAGCGTTCCTATGTGTATGTGTGATTGCATATGTGTCTGATGGTGAGTGTGTGTGTGTGCTCGAGGGTATGTATGTGCGTGTATCCTTCTTCACCCGTTTATGTATGCCAACATGTGTGAGCGTAAGTGCGTATCTGCTTGATTGCGCGTGTATGTGCGTGAACATATATGTGTCGTGTCCTTGTGCGTTTGTGTATGTGTACGTGTGTATGAATGTGCGTTTGTGTGTGTGTGTGTGTGTGTGTGTGTGTGTGTGTGTGTGTGTGTGTGTGTGTGTGTGTGTGCATACTTGAGCTTGTGCGTTCATGTTCATGGGTGCGTGTGACTACACATGTGTATATCAGCCCGCCCGTGAAGGATTGTGCATATGCGCATGTTTGTGCGCATGCGTTGTTTGCTTGAGAAATACTTTAGTCGTTCCACTCGTCAGAAAAAAGAATTCCTGTTATTCATTTTTGATACGCTAATATTTGCTTCTTTCGTGCCAGGTCTGGAGTGGAAGACACCTGTTAGTTGTGCATCAAGAATTTTTAGAGAATTTTTTCGACGCTTTCGGTGCCTGTTTCCGGGAATATGAACAGATTGCTAAATCTGGTCAACAGTTAACTCCCACACCCTCACCCCAGTGTTTTCTATGTCTCATCGGTCAATTGACACATCACTCGAAATCACTCCACCAAGATATAAAAGCACCTAATTTTTCTCTTTTATCTTTCTTTAAAGAGGCCATTTCGCGCATTAAGTTTCCCTAACTGTTGGATGGTACTTCGTATATGAAAGTCCGTATGTTTTTTTTTTAAACTTTTTCCTCCATTTTTTCTACATTCCTCCGTTTCTGTCTTTTTTTTTCTTTCTCTACTTTTCTTTTCCTATCAATCTATCCTTTTTATCTCCAAGTATATTTTTTTCATTTTTTTTTATTTCCTTTTCCTTTATTCCATATCTATCAACCAAAATTATCTACGGAGAAAGAAAGAAAAATGTCAGAATCAAATTTCCACCCTGGTCTGCAAAACAACGTGTGCAAGAGATTACGGAACAAACGGTGGAATTGTGGGGAGTGGCGCACGAAGTAAAAAAACAAAAAAAAAAAACAAAAAAAACAAAAAAAAAACAAAGCAAAACAAAACAAACAACAACAAAAAAAAAATCATCGATGCTGACAATTCTCCTCCGCATACCCGGTCCTCTTTCTTGCAGTGACCCTCATTTCTTCCCAGGGCCAACATGTGTCTGTGACTCATTAAAACCTTATCGCCCGTAACACATACCGAATGTAAACGGCATCAGTATCGGACCTATGCCAGGGGAGGAGGTCACAAGATCGGATGCTTCTAAGGAAACTGTGATTACGTCACTACAATAAAGCCATCCGACGTTGGAGCATTTGGGCGGGGGAGGCGGTGGAGAGATGTGGAATAAAGTGGTAGAGTAGCAGACTGGTGCGCAAAGGTCTTTTTTAAAATCATATCATCCCATGCAAGGCAGTAAAGCCATTGAGACACAAGGGGTTATTTAGTACGAAAGAATAAGAGAAAAGAGAAACATTATTAAGGAGCGAGAACAATAATTAAAAAGAAAAAAGAAAAAAAAAGGAGGAACCAAGAAGACAGTAGATAATGATTGACATTGCATTTAAATTTTTGAAGATCAAAGTTGACTGGAAAGCACGGAGCTGGTAGGGAATTCCCCAAGTGCGAGAAAAGAATCTGTTAGCATAAAAATTATGTTTACACCTAACCAATTCAACTGTCAATTGATGAGACGTTGCCGCTAAACAAGTACTGTGCTTAACTTCATAAAGTCTGAATATCATAGCAAAGAGTTCATCCGAACAATTTTCACGAAATTATTTATAGTAAAGGCACAGGGAAGCTATATAGCGGCAGTGTGAAAGTGACTGAAGCCGAGATGCCAGGTCAGGATCAATAACATTGCTGATTCTTCTTCGGATTTTATCAAGAATTTCTAAATATACAGCAGGAGCACCGGACGATATGTGGCAGCTATATTTAAAGCATGGGCGAATAGCAGAATAAAAAAAAAACATGAAAGATAGATTCAGAAGAGAATGATTGTCTAATACAACACTTTGATTGCGACCATGTTCTTTATGACGATCATAGCTTTTCGCAACTTCCTATCCTTTGTACCTCTTAGTTATGTTTTTTTTCTTTTTAAAATCCCTCCCATTCATCCATTCACATTTTTGCTTGTCAGGTATGTGGTCCCCTGTCCCTTTTGCATTCCATATTTCCTGTGAGTATCAAATCTTCCAAGGGGCATAAGGTAAGAATGTGTCTTCACATCGGATTTATTCAACCTCTACAGCGAGTCTGTCCTAAGGGAGTCGGAGACCCTACCAGGATTTAGTATCTTTGGGCACAATCATAACAATATAGAGTATGCAGTGTTGATGGCAGACACGGGAAGGAGAACTACAGGTCCTGCTAGGCGAGGTAGTAAAGGAAAGTGAGAAGAAAGGACTATCCATCAGTTTTAAGAAAACAGAATGTATGATTGTCAGCAAGAGACAAAAACCCAAGATGTGAACTACGAATTGGAGATGTCAAAATCAAATTAATACAGAAGTTTAAATATCTGGGAAGTGTTTTAACAGAGGATATAAAAAATCCGAAGGCGCATTTGAATGACAAAAGATGCCTTCCAAAAATTAAACAAAGTATTAGAAAAATATCGTTAAAAACAAAGAAAAGAGTATTGAACTACTATGTAATCTTATGTGGCAGGGAATGCAAGACTATTTTCTTGCAGATGAAGAGAAGAGTTGAGGTTTGTTTGGTTTATTTTGTTTTACGGCATATCAACCTCAATGGGTTATTTAATGCCGACAAAATTTTTATTGCTAGTAATATTTTGTTTGGTCAAAAATCTATTTTTGGTAATATTTTTTTTTTCAAAAATCTGTTGCTGATAATAATTTTTTTCAAAAATCTATTGCTTTCCTGAAAAATGTATAGCTGATAATATTTTTTTCAAAAATATATTGTTGGAAATATTTTTTTTCTAATAATAATAATAATGGTAATAGTCTTCTTTTTTTTTTCTTCAAAAATTTATTGATGGAAATAATTTTTTACAAAGTATTTCTGGTATTAAAACCTATTTTTAAACTTTCATAGTGTTTTCTTGTCCCAGTTTCGGGGTTAACTATTTGCCCATAGCTGGGATCCTAACACCCCGAGTCAGGGCAATTAAGAGGTGGTTCCACGCTCCTCAAAACCTCCGGATCAGAGGCCTCGCTGTTGGACGTAGTTTATCGTCTTACCCAGGACACGGAAGAGTTGAGGTAACATAAATAATATTAAGTGTTGATTGATTGATTGGTGCGATTTTATTTACAAGTTATTTAAAGCCAGATAATATTTTTAGAATGGAGGAGGGGATAATAATGGGTTTTTTTAAAGCATTTCACCCCAAGCAAGGCGGGAGTGCCACTAGCACGCAAGGGGTTACAGAGAGTTGGGAGTAAGAGTAAAGAGGCGTGAAAGAAGAAAGAATGAAGAGAAGGACGGGGAATAGATCAAGGCATCTGGAGATGTCGATTGACATAGCATTTGAATATTAGGAGATTATAGCTATTAGGGAAGCAAATAAGAGGAAGGGAGTTCCACAGACGGGAAGTACGAGACATGAAGTTATTGGAGTAGAAGAGACGGGTACATTCAACCGTTTTGACAGTGAAAGGGTGGGACTGAGATGCCAACCTAGTAGCACGCTTAAATTCATGCAGTTTGTGAACCAGAGAAAGTAGCTCGTCGGAGCAGTTACCGTGAAAATATTTGTAGAAAAGACAGAAGGAAGCGATGACACGTCTGCGAGAGAGTTAGATGCCAGATCAGAGCCAATCACATTGCATATCCGTCTCTGGATTTTGTCGAGGACCCTAAAATGAACAGCAGGGGCTCCAGACCATATATGGCAGCAGTATTCCATGCAATGGCGAATGGTTGATTTATAGATTTGAAGGATAGACTTAGGCGTGAAAACTTTCCTTGCGGTACAAGTCTTACTAATTGACCTATAGCTGTGGGAGAAGAGGTGGATTCATAGCTATCTCAAGCGGAATTTGCACGTAAGTGAATATAACAAATCTAAAAGGGACTGGAACTCGGCTAACAATTTCGAGCCATTTTCCATTACACCATCCTACATCCAAGCTTATAACTCCTGGTATTCCCAAGTGGTCACCCATCTAGGTACTGACCAGACTCGACGTTGCTTAACTTTATCGACATGTTTTCTTAGTGATTGATTTTTAAAAGGTGGAATGCTATCGTCGTGCTATACAAATGAAAACACGGGTCTGAATCTCTCATCTGTAACATTACATTTAATCCAACCCCGAACTTTATCAACCGTTGTCGGCCAGTAGGTGTGTAGTTTGTGTGTGTGTGTGGGGGGGTCTTCTAACGTGAAGTCTAAAATCACGCCGGAATGTATCAAGATCCTCTTCCCTCTGGGGTAGGGGTTCATATATCTTCCTGTTATACGATTTTTCCCACACGTGCGCATTATAGGCGCAGCTGGGTGGACCAGGTGTTTACTTTTCTGGTTATTATTGACACCGGGTGAAGCACAGATCTGCACCTTCTGAGATTATCGTTGACCAAAAAGCACTTCATCACCATCAGCAGCAGCAGCAGCATCGCCAGTGCCATGACTGGGTGTGGTCGTAGGATTTACTGTGCAGCTGATCACCTGACCACCTCACTCCATATGTCTCGGTTGCATGCCAATGTCAGAGTCTTTGTGAATGATTTTCCAATTCCCCTTTTATTTTTCACTGTTTGCTTTTTCTTTTTCTTCGCTCTAAGAAAAAAAAAACTTTCTTTTAAAATATTTTCCCCTCAAGCAAGGAGGGGGAATGCTACTAGTACTCTGAGGGTTACACGGAGTGAAAGTGAAAGAGAAGGCTGAGAATCGGCAGGATTGAAGAAAGGACAAAAGATGAATGAGATTCAAGAGGACAGAAGTTGGCGTTTGACGTTGCATTTAAAGATTGTAGTTATCAGAGAAGAAAGTAAACGGGAGCGAGTTCCACAGTTGGGAAGTGCGAAAAAAGAAACTGTTGTAGTAGAAGCGACAGTTACTATTTGATCTGCTATTTCAAAGGTAAAAGAGTGGGGCCTACATGCCAATCTCGTAGCACGCTTAAATTCATGAATTCGGGGCACCATGGAAAAAAGCTCGTCAGTTGCCATGAAAATATTTGTAGAAAAGACAGAGGAAAGCCACGTCTGTGAGAAAATGACTGAAGTCAACATGCCAGGTCAGGATCGATTACACTTACTTGTGTGCCATGCGTGATACACGCCTGGTTGATCATGTATCTTTCGATACATGACATTCTTTCTGTGAAAGTTGCCAGTTGCCATCCAAGGCTATAGAACCCGGTCTTTCTTGCTGTTTACCCATGGAGGGAGAAGAAGAGGATTCATACCTTTCCCAAGTAATGGGAAATGTAATGGATTCGATTGGAATTCGAACACGGCACTCCGAGCCGCTATCCATTACTCCACCGTGCCTTCGATTACTTGAAAGGAAAATGCGATAGGAAATTTGGAAAAGTTAATCGAAGCGGAAGAAAACCGTGAAAGGTCAAAGCTGGTCGTCATATATTCGAAAAACAATCCTTCCAACTTGGCAGGGAGTTTGGAAGAGTGATTGATCTGCTGCTGTCAAGGTGATGTCCTTTGTTGATTGGTGGCAGGTGGGTGAGTTAATTTCCATTCTGTTGGATTTGGGGGGTCAGCCTTTTTCATTCGCTTATATACCACCCCCTGACACATCTTAAGCTAGGCCTTCCTTCAACCTATGCAGTTTTGCAAGAGTTCTTCATTTCAAGTGTCTGATGTCCGTTACTTTTTAAAGAAGCTTCTTTCGGAGCTTTCTTTTTTTTTATAATTTTTTTTTAAAATACTTTTTACAATATTAGCATTTCGACCATGAGACGCGAGTTCGAATCTCGCTATAGTCAATAAGTGACTTCGTGATAGTATTGTCATTGGAAGATGATCCCAGCTTGCGGCATCGTTGAGAAGTGTCTGAAAAGCACATCACGGGTTCACCCAAGGCTTATTGATGAAATTGTGTAGAGGGAACTATACGAAAGCTGTCGATCATTCTTCTAACACAAAGTCACAAGTCATCGTAACCAAGAGTCCAATCACACTGGCCTTATTCAAACTGTTGATCAAGCCAGATTATGTATTACTAAATTGTTATTATCGCAAACAAATCTCATAATCTAAACATATAACCTGACATGTTTGATAGGCCGTAGAAAACGAAACAGCCAAGTAAATGAATTTGAATCGTCTCTTGTTTGTGGTTAGATATTCGTTTTCGTAAGTTTATTTGATCTTTGTCAATATTTTATTTCTAGATTTTATAATTTGGGAATTTTTATTTCAAAATAACCAATGCACAAATTGAATGGAATAGAATATGTAAATATAGTTTGTTCAGTATATTTTATTTTTTTCATCAATATCTCCGCTTGCAACAGATTGCTCATTAACATAAGGTTTTTCTTGCCACAACTGGTGACCTTCGGCGGCTGTGTTCAATGATTTTGAGCTAAGGTTTATCCATTCGTGCACATTATTAAGCCATCTTTTAGATTGATGGTCTCTACTTTTTCCATTTACCATGCCTTCGAGGCAAATTCTGCTTAGGCCGCATGTTGTTCGTTTGGTGTGGCCATAACGTTTCAGATCATTGATTTTAACAATGGATGTGAGACTGCCGACATGAAGAGGATCTTCGATGACCTGTAAGGAGGGCTCGACTCGCTCAGCCATGTCCATCTCTTCTCTGTGACTCCTGCCCACGGCACCTCAGGAGTAGGCTGGGCTTTACAGCCATCTCTACCACTACCACCAGGATGGTGAGGGAAGGAATAGGGAGAGAGAAGATGATGATTTTAAAGCTCGGATGCGAACGGGTGCCGCCGACGACGATAGGGTTTAGTCCCTATGACTTGTAGAAGTTCCTCGATCTTTGTTTGTTCGGATAGTTCATGGTTTTTCATAAACACCATTATATTGCTTTGGGATATTTGGATTTTCTTTAAAGTTGTAGAGATCCAGTTGACACACTCTACAGCAATGATTCTCAACCACCGTTATGCAATCCTTTTAAGTGTGCTGCGAAATACTGTCACGGCATATATATATATATATATATATATATATATATATATATATATATATATGTTTAGAGGTACAAAATTGATATATTGTTTTAAAAACAAGGAAAATATTTGTCTCTAAGGTCCTTTCATTAAACATCACATCAGGAGTAAATTGTTGGCAATAAATTATACGAAAGAACAATAACAACGAAAATGAAAAGAAAAAAGAGGGTACACACACACACACACACACACACACATATATATATATATATATATATATATATATATATATATATATATATATATATATATATGGAGGGAAGGGAAATCATGTGAATACAATTAGCGGTGGACAATTAAAATAAAATATCCCCCAACAAATTAAGACACTTGACAAAATCCTTCTGCCGGTAGAGAGCATATTTGAGCAGTGATATAGAGACTGACTCCAAAATCCTTAAATAATTATTGGTAACAGCTCTATGAATAACTCTAAACCACTCTTTTTTAATAAGACTTGGCACATGCTATATTTTCCACCAAATATTGCGCGATAGCAGATTCCATATTCGAAGAAGGAAGGTAACATAAGTTACTTATTTTGCCAAGTCTTATTTTCGAAGACATATGCTGATTGATCCATGTTTCTAATTGTATTTACACGAGATTTCCCTTCCGTCGTTACACACACACACACACACACACATATATATATATATATATATATATATATATATATATATATATATATATATATCGTTATCGTGTTTCCCCCACCTTTATCTTGTTCTACATTTTCGTTGTTACTGTTCTTTCGTATAATTTATTGCAAACGATTTACTCCTGATGAGATGCTGGATGAAAGAACCTTTGAGACAAATATTTTCCTTGTTTTTAAAACAATATATATATATATGTGTGTGTGTGTAAGCAGTAATGGTGCAGCGTTAGTATTTTACTAAAAAAGCTGTACAAATAGTTGAATAGAAACATTGAACTAAAGTAAGTTCATATTTGTGTGTGTATTTGTTTTAAATCTATGGTTTTATTTCATAATATTTAAATGTATAGCTTTTAAAAATGTTGTTAAATGTGCCTTGATATTTTCATTTGCTCCTGGGTGTGCCGTTAATTAAAAAGGATGAGAAACACTCCTCTATAACATATAGGGCCACAGACAATATATAAGTGTTATAGATTTTAGACTTCATATGATATGGAACAGGTTTTCTTGTTAGAGCAAACTTGTTCTCCACAAATGTAGCCCACTCCAATTCAATTCTATATCGCAATCATTCCACACTGGATCGAACTTATTTATGTAAAGAACACTTTAATCTATTATGTTTTTTATGTTTTTTCTTACGTTTTACGCTGTAAAAAGTATTTCCGCCAATAGGCATATAAAAACTGTATATATATCTATAGATATATCTATATATATATATATATATATATATATATATATATATATATATATAGTTGGATTGATGTGAGTTTATGACACTGGTTTCACGTTTTTGCGATTGTCAGACAAACGCGTACAAATGCGTACGTATTTACACAACAGCACACAGATACATTTATATGTCAAGTCCCATACTGTTGACATATGTTTATGTTTTGTGTGAGCTCCGGTGGGCGAGCGCGTGTGTATGTGTGTCTGCGTACCTCAATGGGTGTACGGGCGTGAAATGTATGTTTGCGTAAGTATGAGTGGCGTCACGACGACAATTTTTCCTCCCACATTTAAAAAAAATTAATCAGTTTGCCTGACGATCACAAAAGCGTGAAACCCAGATGTCACAAACTCACATCAATCCAACTAAATATGTTCGCTCTATCTCTGATATTGAGCGCTTTCCAATAAGTACCGAGCATATAATATATAAATGATATATATAATATATTACACACACACACACACACACACACACACACACACACACATATATATATATATATATATATATTTATATACACACACTTTTCATATATATATATAAGTAAAGGTTTTAAGTAAAACTTAGCTGATTGGTGTTTGAAGATAACATCAATCAGCTAAGGACAAACTTTTACTTATATTAATTGTATTAATGCTCTATCTTTGATATCGAGCACTTTTATTGGCAAAAAAATGCTTGCCTCTCAGTAACCCATTAACTATCAGCATTTTTGGCTTCATACTATCTCTGATATCGTTGTATATATATATATATATATATATATATATATATATATATATATATATATACATATATATATATATATATATATATATAAAAGAAAGAAAGAAAGAAAGAAAGAAACGAGATAATTATTATATCAACATTAACATTTCAGAGCCTCCACCTCCGAATTTTATGCCATTATGGATAACTATAGGCGCTTTGGCAGGATGTTTCGTTGCTTACTGGTGTTTCTACAAACCTGGTTATCTCCCTTGGCGTCTTGCCAGGTTAAGAAATGTTCAATGCTGCGGTCGCTATCCTTGTTCTCGGTGTTGCTTCAGAGAAAACCAGGAAGGTTGGTTCAAATCCCGTTCCAGATCTCATGGCCGAAGTGTCAGTCCAATGATGAAACAGGACATTTCAGGTAAGATTCATTCTCAATTGTTCCTATAATTAATAATTTTTATAATCAATTCCTCCTAAGTAAGGTGATAATGCCACTAAGACGCAAGGGCCTACTGGGAGTAAAAAAGGATGAAGAGACTTTGGAAGAAACCCGGAACCCGACCCTGAATCTGAAATCCGCTCCTGAACAGGAAACAACGGATAAACCTGTTCAAAATACCGTGAAGAATTGTGAAATGGAAAGAGCGATAAAAACTACTGGTCTTGAGAAACTGGTTTTCTTATAGAAAATGCTTTAAGCAAATGGTTTTATGAATTTCAACCGAAAACGTTACTGGCTGCTCGGCCAATGAAGGACAAATATTTACTTGTAGGGAAACGGTTAATATCACCATTTCCATTACCATATAAAATGTTCGACATTAAGTAACTCAGCAAGGGGGGACATGTTGTAAAATCAACTTATCTATCCTAACGTACTAATAGTGAGTTCGATCCTCACTTGGTGCTGCATACAACATTCAACATTAAATAACCAAACAAGGACTGACATGTAAAATCAAGGAACCGCACATTGCAAAATAATTGAGAATGAGGTCAAAGGTGAAACGAATAAGAGTGACACTGAAGTGCATAAGAATAAATATCAGTCTTGATTAAATGGAATTATTACTGGCTGCCACCTTAAAATTTTAGAAACAGTTTCTTTGTTAGAAATGTTTCGAATGGCGAAATGTTTAAAGAAACCCTTTTCCAAGATTTCACATGTCTTTGCTGTGTGTTCTTCCACAGAATCGCAAAGAGTGCTTAGCCTTTTAAATACTCTCATGCTTAAATACGAGGTCTGTTCAAAAAGTACCAGGACTGCTGCTATAGTAACGGAATTAAGAGTACGCAGAGAGAAGCCGCTCGGCACATGTTGACTTTAAA
>CAHIKZ030004787.1:3755000-3857500 GCA_903632075.3 Acanthosepion pharaonis
AGGAATTAAAATTAAATGATATCTCTGAAAGATAACTAACATCGCTTCTCTCTGCCTGTACCGCGGTGGTTCCAAGCCGAAATTTTTTTTTATGGGCTCATGTATCGGTTGGCTTTGTTTTTCTTTCTGAATTGTGTTTCCCTTGGCGCGTCACTCCCTTATCGTGACATTAATCAGTTTTGACAGAATCTCATATCTCGCTTTTTCTTACGGATTTTCTGTCTCGCGTGAAAGGTATCTTTCTTCGTAAATAAAATCAAATCTTTGTTTTAATGTTGCTCAGTCTATCTTTCGATATAGCTCTTTTTCGCCTTAAGTCTTTCCTGTTTTTAATTTCTATGGTTAATTAGTTAGCCAATTACCATAGCTAAATAGTGTCACAGTATCACCTCTTTGGTTGTTATGTTTATAGACATTTTATATTAAATATTTATGGGCTCCTGGAACGTTTGTCCCGCAAACAATATTTGACGGACGTGTAAAAAAGTAAAAAGTCCGAGTAAAAATAAGAAACACAAAACAATGAATTTAAAACAAACGACAATTAATGCATGTATTAACAAAAGTATTTCGATATGTACGCAATTTTAATGAAAGTAAAAGACATTAAAACTATCTGTAAGAATGGGTTTGTGTGTGTGTGTGTGTGTGTGTGTGTGTGTGTGTGTGTGTGTGTGTGTGTGTGTGTGATACACGCGTGTGCGTATGTGCATGTGTGAGAGAGTTCAAATGTCAACAGAGGACCAAGGAAGCGAATGTGCCCCAGCGGATGTTCTACGTTTGACTACACTGAAAGAGAGAGAGAGAGAGAGAGGAAAGAGAGAGAGAGTTAAAACAGTAATATGAAAGAAATAATTGATTTTATATAGATCTAAAGAGCACCCTCTAAGAGGCGCTTTTTGACAAAACGAAGTGGGGTAACCCACAAATATTTCTGTTTTTGATGAAAGCTATATACTTGTGACAGATTTTAGTGAAGATATTGTGTTCGCATGAGGGCTTTTTTAAACCGAAGATGGTGTAGTAAGTGTATTGTATTTTGATGCTACCCAACATGTTGTTCAGTAACTAAGAAGTATGGGGTGGAGGGGTAGGAGAAACAAGATGTTTTTTTTTGTTACTCTGGCATCTAGTGATTGAAGAAGATAGATACTTTGTGTCGTTTCCTTTTATATTGCTTTATACAAAGCCACCTATCGGGGGTTAGGAGAAATCCATGTTAGATAAGAAGAAGGTAATCTTTACACATTTTCGCCCTCTCTACATCCCCACCAGAAAAAGAAAAAATCGTCCTGGGCCGTCTATTTGAAATTTAAAATAATAATATCTAAAAGACATAAAGGATTTAAATATTTCATATTTTTGTTAATAATCTCAAAAAGTATCTAACTTAATTATAATTAAGTAAAAAAAAAACAAACAAAACAAATATTAAATTTTTAAAAATCCATTCATGATATTCGCTAATTCCTTTGTAATCTTTATTCGCTAAAAAACAAAAATGAAACGGTCTATTTTTCTATGACATACTGGCCAATTAACAAAAATGGAGAGTAGGTTAAAAGTGACGAAAGAGTTTTAAAAAATATCTCAGTTAAAATCTAACAAATCTTGCTAATAAAAAATTCATCCTCCTTGTTCATAATAATCTATTTAGATTCAAGAAAATAAAAATAAAAATACGTGTCGTTTGCTTTTAGTATTTTTAAAATACTTTTCATTCTTAATAAGCCATACAGTGTCTAAAATGTTTTTTGTTAATTCTCAGCGGCAAAAGACATTAATTAATGTTTTCAGTACTTTATCTGCTCAGCAGCAAAAGACGTTATATCACGTCCCCCTATTTAAAATACACGCCATGACTTCGTTTTGTTTTCTGCGCAATGATATGAAGAATACTTATTTTCAAGCAATGTTATTTAATTTTCGAAGTTAATCACCATTGTTCTCTTTTTATATACAAACGTCAGCAAAAAAAACCCTTGATAAATACATTTATTTAGCCATTGACATAAGATTGAGGAATCTGCCAAGTAAAAAATCAGCATACTGAGTCAAATTCAAATTAAAACTATTTTATAATTTGCATATACATACGTAAATTAAGATAATGTTACTGCCTGGCACAAACATTGCATTAACTTACCTTTCTTTTCCCTGGTTAATATTGTTATAGACAAGCGTATGGTTGCAAGAAAGAAATACGACAACAACAGAAATAGATTTACGTGATTTATTTCAATAGAAACGTGTGGTTTTGGGACAGCTACCTTGTGGTTATCATAAGCCGGCTCCCGGTCTGGGTTGATCTCTCGTAGTAGTTCTCACTGGTTGACGTGGCGCTCCTCCTGTTGACTGCTGCTGACTGACCGTGACAGGTCTCTTCCCTGGCCTCCTGTTGACTGCTGTTGTACTTCCCTGTGTGACCCCTTTTATGGCGTTTTCTATGGCTTAACAGGCTCGAAAAACGACGCGAGTATAATTAAGAGGGAAGCATTTTTATTGGTCGAAAAATAAAAACACTTTAAAATATTATTTTATTTTTCGACCGGAACCCGAGCGTCGGGCATATGCGTAAACGACGATAATGGTCATTTTGTGAGGGGGCCTTGTCCCGTTCACATCCGGCTCTCGCTCTTGAGAATGTTAGTTTATTTGCCTGCAAATCAGCCGAGATATATCTTATTTTATTTTATAACAATATGCACCACACTTGGCTGTTGACGCTACTCTTAATATGCAGAGTGAAACGGTTTTCTGGTAGACGTTACTAGAATAAAATGTACCTTTGTACCAAGTTCTCTTTTTAGAAAATAAAAAACAAACTCCGTTGACGTTCTTCCAACTTCCACAAAGCCATTCTTATTTAATTATTTGCTTTCGATGGACAGATATTACCAATGTCACCCAATATATATTTAGAAACTCAAAACAAAAATGATAGGCTAAAAAATATTCATAAGCCAATAATCTGGCTTAAATTAAAGATTTTGCCCATTTTTTTAAAGTTTTAATACAGTACATTTATTATGTTATGATGAAGCTTATAGCCAGAAAACAGAACAACATCAGTAAAATTTCTCCCTGGTCTTTTGAACAAGAATAGAGGTTGATCTCTTGTTTACTGTTTACGATTGGGTTACAGGTCCCTTCTAAAGTCTACTTTCAACGGTATACTTCTAACGTTTCTGCCTAAACCCTGAAATTTTATTTACTATTTTTTTCTTCAATTGGAGTAGATAGGTTCGCCTAAGATCTGGTTCACACTTCAGCCTGGTATTTTGATCAGGAGTAAAGGTTGACCTCTTGTTTTTTTGTTTAGGATTGGGTTTCCAGTTCCTTCTACAGTCTATTTCAACTTCTAACGTCTCCGCTTAAACTCTGACATTTTTATTATTATTATTTCTTCCTTCAATAGAAGTAGATAGTATCGCAAATCGTCACACTACTCACAGGTTTTTTGAACAGGAGTTTATACTTGTTTCCTGTTTAGGATTGGGTTTCCGTTTAAATAAAAGTAACATCCCAAATAAACTTAAAATGGAGCAAATATTTCATCTTAGAAGAAATTCTCGATTAAGTTTTGTTAGCCATAAGGTAACGATGCTTTGGAAACATCCCATATTCTGAATCAGTGGAAGAAGCAGACGTAAAGATGAATAAGGCTGGTGTATTGATCGTTATGAGTTATCACTCCTAAGCCTGGAATGAGAATAATCTACTTCCTGTGAACTGAAGAAGGCCTGAGGGTACAATGGTACGTTGAGAGTGTAATCGCTAAAAGGAATATGTTGGGCCAAATAGCAAAGCATATAATAATCTTTCAAGAACACTTCAATGTGGTGTAATGGTTAACAAGCTTGTCTCGCTAGATCAATTACGACTGAGTAGTGAGTTCGATCCGTAATAAGTGCTCCATAATTTCGGCCTTGTGCTACATCTAATATATGCTTAGTCAGTTATGTGCCATGCGTGATACACGCTTAGGCGATCATGTATCTTTCGATACATGACTGATAAGGCAGCTTTTTTTCCCGCAGTAGGTTGCCATTTCTTTCTACGGTAGACCAGTTGCCATCCAAGGCTATAGAACCCGGTCTGTCCTGTTCTTTACCCATAGTTGGAGGGAGATGAGGATTCATACCTTTCCCAAGGGTATTAGCACATAAGTGAATGTAATGGATTCGACTGGAATTCGAACTCGGCTCTCCAATTCCTCAATCCAAGCAGCTATCCATTACTCCACCTATGCTTAGTAAATTACTATCATAATAAGCAATTTTACATGAGAGTTCTAGGGGGATTGCTTCTCTTTCAAATGATCTAGATAGGCAAAATGATCTACATGTACTTTGGGATGATGCATTTTATATATGACCTTTCTTTTTTTTAAATGCTATGTCTCTTCCGAACGTAATCTGTCATGGCTATCCATAGACACCTTTTTTATTATCTGTATTGTGCCTTCTTGAGAAAGATAATGGTGGGGTTTCCCATTGCCTTCTCTACAGCTTTAGAATTCTCTTAGACTGGTTACTGTCCAATGCTAGAGAGCCCAGTGTACCTTACTATTTAACCTATATATTGTGGGGGAGAGAAGAGATGGATTCATGCCTTTCCTTTTGTGCGAAAGTAAATGCAGGACAGGCTCACCGACTCCACTTTCATCAAGTTGTTCTATTCTTTGCACCTCTTCAAGATTCCAATTTATCACATTTAAAGAATATGTAACATTAGGTATTGCTAAAGCTTTACTAGATTCAAAACTATTTTGTGTATTTAGTGCAGTGTTTTGTGTTATTTTGAACTATTTGTTCTCATCTTAGTTGATATAGATGTTATTATATACACAACATTTCGACCAAGTACCTTCTGGTCATCATCAGGTATCCATTGATTGATTGATATGGGATATCTGTTCATTATTTTGATATTTTGTCCCTGTGATGTCAGTTATTATTCGTTCCTGTTGAATTGGTGCTTCACTACCTGATCCAAGAATTGAACCACTAGACCACTAAATGACAATAATGCATGTATAACCAACTCCTGTATCCACTATGCCACTGTGTTTTTCTGATCCTTTGCTATTCAATGTCAGGTTTTTGACATTTGTTTATAATAGCAAGTTTGTATCACTTTTTATAATTTAGTATTTCATTTCTGAGATGAGTAATTGCTATTATTCATCTATTATTTCAAACTATTATCCTCATCCTGGTTGATAAAAATATTATTATAGATGATGACCAGTGGGTACTTGGTCGAAACGTTGTGTCACATAATAACATCTATATCAACCAAGATGAAAACAATGATTTGAAATAATACACGAATAGTGACAATTACTCATCTTAGAAATGAAATACTAAATTAGTGCAGTTATGCTTGTCGCTCTTGTCTACAAAATTCTTTCCTGATTTTTTCATTGCCATATGTTGGACCTTTTGTTCATTGATTCTAGTCAGTCAGTTATGTGCCATGCGTTATACACACTTAGGCAATCATGTATCTTTCAATACATGACTCACAAGGTAGATTTTTTCCTGCAGTAATTTGCCATTTCTTTCTGCAGTAGACCAGTTGCCATCCAAGGCTATAGAACCCAGTCTGCCCTGCTATTTACTCATAGCTGGGGGAGAGAATAAGAGGATTCATATCTTTCCCAAGGGTATTAGCATGTAAGTGAATGTGATGGATTTGACTGGAATTTGAACTCAGCTCTCCGATTCCTAAATCCAAGCCACTATCCATTGCTCCACCATGCCTCCACATTGATTCTAAGATGATTGAATAATATTTTCTGAATCGGTTCATGAATTATGGTTTCATTATCAAATTTTATTGCCATTGTCTTTTACAATTTCCCTCTTTTAAAATCGCCTTTGTTTACGTCAAATTCCATGGCGATATCGTCACTAAAATTTATTTCCCTTCTAATTCATTATCCTTTTTGGCAAACAGTTTTAAATCATCCATGTAGAACATGTGATTAATAAACTTATTAAATATGTGGTATACCGTAACCTGTGTTATTTAGTTTGTTTCAGAAAAGTCAACAGAAATATGGTTCTACATAATGAGAAAGGGGGGCTTGGAAAATCTGATACTCACAGGACATTGGAAAACAGCGTAATAACATACTTGATGGGCTTGAGTAATCAGATGGCAGAACAGGGTTTAGGAGAAATAGCAAAAAGACAAAATTTATTAAGAGCTACAATGGACAGGAAGTTGTGGATGGCCATGACCACCTACATCCTGAGGGGAAACAGCACATAAAGAAGAAGAAGAAGAAGAAGAAGAAGACAATGAAACCTTTTATTTAGATTATCTACAATCGGATTATTGTCTTCATCTTTATTAGTTATCATGTCTTGTTAGCTGTCCCCACCTGCCTACTTCAGATGTCTGCTGATCTGGATATTATCTAATCTACATTGGTAGACTGTTCTCGTTCTGCTGACCATGTCTAAGGGATATCTTGAATTGCTCAGTTATTGCTCATCCCATTTTTGCTGCACCTAAGTCTAGGGATTGAACTTTACTACCAAACTCTTGAACTAACTCTTTAATCCTCTAGTCTTTGGAACCTTTTCTTCATATTCTTGCTGTTGTTAATATATTTTGGTCGATTCACTCTTTGGCCTTCTTCCACAAGAAGTTTCCTTTTCTTCTTATAGATTACACCTGATGAAAGCTGAACCAATTGAAACGCTGTGTAAGAAAGGGTTGAACTGTCCAATCAATACTGAGTGACTGTTGTGTTATTTTTCTGGAAGGCCTCAGTTTTCCTGGTGTTTCATAACCATTATTTTTTATTGAATTTTTACTATCGCATGGCATCTGGCAGATTCAAAGATGTCTAAGCCATCTTCTGTGTACAACCATTTTCTCAAATCACTGATTAAGAATGATTTTGAATGAATGAATCCTTCAAATCTTAAAGAAAACAGTCCTCCATCTGGCCCAAAAGATTGGCAAGACAAAATTACTTTGAAGAACTTTACCAAATAAGAAAAACCCCATCACTTGAAGACTTCCAACAGTGGAAACAACAAAAGTGGATAGCACATGTAACAGGAAGAGAAAATAATGATACAATCATGATGTTAACTCATGACATTACCAAAAAAAAAAAAAAAATGGATGGGAATTTTCATTAGTATTGGAAAGATCTATAACATTTAGTGGACTAATCTCTTGAAAAAATTGTTTTAATAAAAAGATCCTATAAATTTCAACTGAGAGTAACGCTAACTGTTCAGTCAACGAATGGCAAATGTCTCCTGTATAGAAACTAATTTTACCATTGTGCTAGATGGCATTGGTTCTTTGGACAAGCAATGACAAAGTCTACCACTTCGTCCCCAGCCCCTCAACCTCCGGCGTCTTCCTCTTTGGGTTGAGGTGTCCACTCGGTCCGAACCGAACTTAGGGGTAACTGGCCGTACGCTCCCTGAGTACCTGTAGATTATTTCAATCGGTCAACTGGTCAAGTCCTGCTCGCTGCCCACGCTGTGTTGGTTTTTAGATCCAGTAAGTGGGGTGTTGTCCATACATTCATGGTCTACTGGGGATGTGGACACGGCTGTGAGAATTAGCGCTAGGAAGTTTTAGAATGTGGCAAAATAAAATAAAAAATAATATCTTCAGAAGCCAGACAAAAATGGGGGAAATATTGACATCTTTTATATAAGAAGATAACATCAGAACAGAGGTTACAGGGAGAATAAAAACATTTAACATAAATGAGAAAAGAAAAAGACAAAATGCATCCAGCGTGTGTGATAAACGTGTATTGAATCGCCTGGGGTAGGTTTATGACTAATAGTCCAGTCTCATACAGACTTCTCAGAACAGGGGGCAGTCTTCTCTATCTCCTCCAAAATTCTCCCGCAATCTCTCGACTCACTGCGACGATAGTCTCGTGACTCTCTTGACTGCAGTCTCTTTCCCCAACTCTGCTTTATTAGCAAAATCTCAAGTTAATATAGAAAAAGGATCAGCTGATCAAAATTGACCCTCGGCCCGGTACGCAGCTACCACGAGTGCCAAATTTACCTTATCTCAATCACGAGTTTTTCTCGCTTCACCAAAATTATACTTTGGGATATCTAAACTTTGATGCAACATTTTAATCAAAACAAATACTGTTAAACAAAACCAAGTATCTCACCCATCTCCATTGTTTACTAGTGACCCAGGTTTAAAACATCGCCTCCTGCCCTGAGATCGGGTTTCTCATCGGTAAACACACATCTTAACTCAAATTGTACTTTGATATATAAACACCGTTTCCATTTCCAGTCAATAAAAGTTATATTTGCATGTGTGCGTTCATGTGGGTGTATGGTGTATACCTCTTGCTGTTACAAAAGATCGTCAGTCAACAGCAGAAAACTATTGCTATATCCATTGTCAATTGTGTCAAATGAAGGCCAATGCACACTCTAAGCTTCTTCTCTCTGTACTGTTTATTGAATGAAAGACATTTTTTACCACAAACAGTTTGGTTAAAGGCTAACCCAAATGAGTACTAGTTTTTTTGGTTTGGCAGATGATACTTGTAAAATTGATAATGTCAAAAACAAAATAAATGGGGAATATTGTTAGATTTGTTTTAAGTAAACCTGTTTCTTTTAGGCTTGTGATAAGCACAACTTTTGATAAGCTCAGACTAGCATTAAGAACAGTAGGGCAGATCTCATCTGGAGTTTTATCTTAAGTGAAACATGTCCAGTTTGAGTTCAGATCAAAGTTTTATCTTAAGTGAAACATGTCCAGTTTGAGTTCAGATCAAAGTTTTATCTTAAGTGAAACATGTCCAGTTTGAGTTCAGATCAAAGTTTTATCTTAAGTGAAACATGTCCAGTTCAGATCAAAAGTTTTATCAGATGAAACATGTTTTGAGTTCAGATCAAAGTTTTATCTTAAGTGAAACATGTCCAGTTTGAGTTCAGATCAAAGTTTTATCTTAAGTGAAACATGTCAAAGTTTTATCTTTGAGTTGAGTTCAGATCAAAGTTTTATCTTAAGTGAAACATGTCCAGTTTGAGTTCAGATCAAAGTTTTATCTTAAGTGAAACATGTCCAGTTTGAGTTCAGATCAAAGTTTTATCTTAAGTGAAACATGTCCAGTTTGAGTTCAGATCAAAGTTTTTATCTTAAGTGAAACATGTCCAGTTTGAGTTCAGATCAAAGTTTTATCTTAAGTGAAACATGTCCAGTTTGAGTTCAGATCAAAGTTTTATCTTAATTGAAACATGTCAGTTTGAGTTCAGATCAAAGTTTTATCTTAAGTGAAACATGTCCAGTTTGAGTTCAGATCAAAGTTTTATCTTAAGTGAAACATGTCCAGTTTGAGTTCAGATCAAAGTTTTATCTTAAGTGAAACATGTCCAGTTTGAGTTCAGATCAAAGTTTTATCTTAAGTGAAACATGTCCAGTTTGAGTTCAGATCAAAGTTTTTATCTTAAGTGAAACATGTCCAGTTTGAGTTCAGATCAAAGTTTTATCTTAAGTGAAACATGTCCAGTTTGAGTTCAGATCAAAGTTTTATCTTAAGTGAAACATGTCCAGTTTGAGTTCAGATCAAAGTTTTATCTTAAGTGAAAAATGTCCAGTTTGAGTTCCAAAGTTTTTGAGTTCAGTTTGAAATCAAAGTTTTATCTTAAGTGAAACATGTCCAGTTTGAGTTCAGATCAAAGTTTTATCTTAAGTGAAACATGTCAGTTTGAGTTCAGATCAAAGTTTTATCTTAAGTGAAACATGTCCAGTTTGAGTTCAGATCAAAGTTTTTTATCTTAAGTGAAACATGTCAGTTTGAGTTCAGATCAAAGTTTTATCTTAAGTGAAACATGTCCAGTTTGAGTTCAGATCAAAGTTTTATCTTAAGTGAAACATGTCCAGTTTGAGTTCAGATCAAAAGTTTTATCTTAAGTGAAACATGTCCAGTTTGAGTTCAGATCAAAGTTTTATCTTTAGTGAAACATGTCCAGTTTGAGTTCAGATCAAAGTTTTATCTTAAGTGAAACATGTCAGTTTGAGTTCAGATCAAAGTTTTATCTTAAGTGAAACATGTCCAGTTTGAGTTCAGATCAAAGTTTTATCTTAAGTGAAACATGTCCAGTTTGAGTTCAGATCAAAGTTTTATCTTAAGTGAAACATGTCCAGTTTGAGTTCAGATCAAAGTTTTATCTTAAGTGAAACATGTCCAGTTTGAGTTCAGATCAAAGTTTTATCTTAAGTGAAACATGTCCAGTTTGAGTTCAGATCAAAGTTTTATCTTAAGTGAAACATGTCCAGTTTGAGTTCAGATCAAAGTTTTATCTTAAGTGAAACATGTCCAGTTTGAGTTCAGATCAAAGTTTTATCTTAAGTGAAATATGTCCAGTTTGAGTTCAGATCAAAGTTTTATCTTAAGTGAAACATGTCCAGTTTGAGTTCAGATCAAAGTTTTATCTTAAGTGAAACATGTCCAGTTTGAGTTCAGATCAAAGTTTTTTTATCTTAAGTGAAACATGTCCAGTTTGAGTTCAGATCAAAGTTTTATCTTAAGTGAAACATGTCAGTTTGAGTTCAGATCAAAGTTTTATCTTAAGTGAAACATGTCCAGTTTGAGTTCAGATCAAAGTTTTATCTTAAGTGAAACATGTCCAGTTTGAGTTCAGATCAAAGTTTTATCTTAAGTGAAACATGTCCAGTTTGAGTTCAGATCAAAGTTTTATCTTAAGTGAAACATGTCCAGTTTGAGTTCAGATCAAAGTTTTATCTTAAGTGAAACATGTCCAGTTTGAGTTCAGATCAAAGTTTTATCTTAAGTGAAACATGTCCAGTTTGAGTTCAGATCAAAGTTTTATCTTAAGTGAAACATGTCCAGTTTGAGTTCAGATCAAAGTTTTATCTTAAGTGAAACATGTCCAGTTTGAGTTCAGATCAAAGTTTTTTTTATCTTAAGTGAAACATGTCCAGTTTGAGTTCAGATCAAAGTTTTTATCTTAAGTGAAACATGTCCAGTTTGAGTTCAGATCAAAGTTTTATCTTAAGTGAAACATGTCCAGTTTGAGTTCAGATCAAAGTTTTATCTTAAGTGAAACATGTCAGTTTGAGTTCAGATCAAAAGTTTTATCTTAAGTGAAACATGTCCAGTTTGAGTTCAGATCAAAGTTTTATCTTAAGTGAAACATGTCCAGTTTGAGTTCAGATCAAAGTTTTATCTTAAGTGAAACATGTCCAGTTTTGAGTTCAGATCAAAGTTTTATCTTAAGTGAAACATGTCCAGTTTGAGTTCAGATCAAAGTTTTATCTTAAGTGAAACATGTCCAGTTTGAGTTCAGATCAAAGTTTTATCTTAAGTGAAACATGTCCAGTTTGAGTTCAGATCAAAGTTTTATCTTAAGTGAAACATGTCCAGTTTGAGTTCAGATCAAAGTTTTATCTTAAGTGAAACATGTCCAGTTTGAGTTCAGATCAAAGTTTTATCTTAAGTGAAACATGTCCAGTTTGAGTTCAGATCAAAGTTTTATCTTAAGTGAAACATGTCCAGTTTGAGTTCAGATCAAAGTTTTATCTTAAGTGAAACATGTCCAGTTTGAGTTCAGATCAAAGTTTTTTATCTTAAGTGAAACATGTCCAGTTTGAGTTCAGATCAAAGTTTTATCTTAAGTGAAACATGTCCAGTTTGAGTTCAGATCAAAGTTTTATCTTAAGTGAAACATGTCAGTTTGAGTTCAGATCAAAGTTTTATCTTAAGTGAAACATGTCCAGTTTGAGTTCAGATCAAAGTTTTATCTTAAGTGAAACATGTCCAGTTTGAGTTCAGATCAAAGTTTTATCTTAAGTGAAACATGTCCAGTTTGAGTTCAGATCAAAGTTTTATCTTAAGTGAAACATGTCCAGTTTGAGTTCAGATCAAAGTTTTTATCTTAAGTGAAACATGTCCAGTTTGAGTTCAGATCAAAGTTTTATCTTAAGTGAAACATGTCCAGTTTGAGTTCAGATCAAAGTTTTATCTTAAGTTGAAACATGTCCAGTTTGAGTTCAGATCAAAAAGTTTTATCTTAAGTGAAACATGTCCAGTTTGAGTTCAGATCAAAGTTTTATCTTAAGTGAAACATGTCCAGTTTGAGTTCAGATCAAAGTTTTATCTTAAGTGAAACATGTCCAGTTTGAGTTCAGATCAAAGTTTTATCTTAAGTGAAACATGTCCAGTTTGAGTTCAGATCAAAGTTTTATCTTAAGTGAAACATGTCCAGTTTGAGTTCAGATCAAAGTTTTATCTTAAGTGAAACATGTCCAGTTTGAGTTCAGATCAAAGTTTTATCTTAAGTGAAACATGTCCAGTTTGAGTTCAGATCAAAGTTTTATCTTAAGTGAAACATGTCCAGTTTGAGTTCAGATCAAAGTAATAAAAAAAACAAAAAAACAGCTCTGACATTTTAATGCAATATTTTTTGGTACTATTTGAACAAAACCAGAATCTTCGATTCCTACATCTTTTCTTTAAAACTCAGTGTTTATTTCTTAAACCAATAATTATTCAATACATATACAGAATTTTCCCTTTGTCTTTTCATATACAGATAGCCCACCATTTTTTCAGCACTGCACTAGATTATTCCTTTACCAGATTAACAGATGCAACATAATACTAATTAAATCATTGGTCTCTGACCCAATAATTATATATATTTCATATCTTTAAATCATGAAGACTTCTTTTTTTGTGTACCACATCCCTTCAAGATATGACTGATCATGGCTCTCTACAACTTCCTATCCTTTGTAGCTCTTAGCAGTTGAGGTGACTTATATAAAGTCGCAAAGACTATAAATAACTATAGTTATTACCCATGAAGCAGTTGAATGCATACTACTTCCTGTGAGTCAGTAACACTGCACTACAATGGTGTTGCTGATATCTAAAGAACTGAACGAACAGTTATCACTTGATAATTATGGATACGCACAAGCATCACTTAAGATACTAGCAGCTAAAGCTAGAACAAAAAAGCTAAAGGATTTAAAATCAATTGGAGGAGAAAACCAAATAATTGATGTCTTCTTGAAAACTGCTGGTTGTTCGGCCATTATAAAATTATCAGTCACAACAAAAAACAGTTGGAGGAAAAATTAATAGGGAAAAACATAACACCTAAGAAAATACTAGTGAATGCAGAGAAGGCTACATTCATGAATATCTTTCAAAAAGTGAATGAAACAGTTATTGAATATGTTCTTCATTTAAAGCAGGCAGCTAAATATTGTGAATTTGAGAAACTGGAAGTGGAAAACCAGTCAACTGAAGAGAATTTGATCCAAATGAAATTAGTAAACAGTCTTCAAAATGTGGAGTATTGACAAATGATGCTAATGCTTTTACAACTGGGAAAGTTATCACTAGAACAGTGTGTTGAATTTGTTCAGCAACAAGAATTAATTGGAAAATTTAATATAACAAAAGTTACAGATCTGGACACATATGTGATAAAGAAAAAAGATAAAATAACATGTACTTTTTGTGGATATCAACATCAAAGTGAAAAGCAATGATTGGCATATGAAAAAAATGTGAAAAGTGTTTCAAAATGAATAATTTTAAACATATGTGTAAATCCAAAAAGAAAAACATAGAGACAGTCCAACGAAATGAAGAGGAAATAAGTATGGGTGTCTTGTCATTTAAAAAATGAAATGAAAAAGTGTTATTAAAAATTTGAATTAGAGTTTTATTGGACATGTAACTAGATGTGGCGTGATGTTGATACCCAGAAATTTCTGGAAGAAATTAGGAAAACTAAGATTAAAGAAAAACCTGATCCAATTTAATCAGTTTGAGAGATCCATGATAAAAATGCAAAGCTATTTTGAAGCCTCTGTGGAACTAAAAAATAAGTCTGACATATTACCAATTATCATGGCAAACTATGAAAAGAATCATGGTCTATTAGGAAATGATGTATTGAACATAAATTTGACAAAATTAGTGAACAAAGTTAAGGTAGAAGAAATTGGAATGTTGAAAAACTATGAAGCAAAGTTAAGACTAAAGGAAAACATCATCCTCTCATATTTTCAAGCACAAAAAGTGCCAGTCCACCGACTACCAATAGTTGTGGAAAAACTAAAAAAATTACTAGAACAAAATCTACTTGAACAAGTTCTTTCAGGAGGGAGTAAATGGGCCTCCACATTAGTAATGTTAAGAAAGAAGGATGAGGATCTGCACATTTGTGGTGACTACAAAATAGGTGTAAACCACAAAATATGTGGAGATTCATATCCTATCCCCAATGTAGAATGGGCTTTGAACTCCCTTGTGGGTATGAAAACATTCTCTAAAATTGATCTAAAATCTGCATACCATCAAATACCTATTGACAAAGACTTTAAAGAAGTCACAACAATAAATACACCAGTAGGCTTATTAAGATAGAAAAGAATGCCATATGGAAAAAACCATAAGTGCAGTTTTTCAAAGAGTTATAAAGGTAGTTATTGGTAGTGATATAAAAAATGCAATATGCTACCTGGATGATATTTGTGTCAGTGCTATTAATGACAAAGAATTAAAATGGAAAACCAGTATGGTTTTGAATAAGTTAAAAAATACTGAATTAACATAAAAATGTGTGCACAACACAAAAAAAATATCATTTTTGGGTATTCCATCTCTAAGAAAGGCATATCACCAGACCAATTGACAAAATATTAAAAGTTGAAGTACCTAAGAACAAAAAAGAATTGGAATCTTTCTTAGGACTTGTAAATTTTTACAGACAATATGACAGAACCATTTGTTGCTTTTGAAAAAAAGAATGTGGAATTTATTTGGACAAAAGAACAAGGAGCATTTGAAAATTTAAAAGCTATTCTGGCAAAAAAAAACCAGTAGTAAAAATATTCAACCCTAGAAAAGAAATAGTAGTAACAACTGACACAAGTGAACACTCATTTTCAAGAATATTAGATGAGCATCCTATTATGTATCTTTTGAGAAAATTGCCAAAAGTTGAATTGAGCTACTCAAATATTGAAAAAGAAGTATTAGCCAAAATATGGATGACAAATAGAACTTGTCAGTTCTTGAATGGAAAGAAATTCTTATTAAGGTCAGACCAAAGACCTTTAGAATTCATATTTAAGACAAGGAGTTTGCAGGAATAAGCAAGCTAATGTGCTGCTTTTATCAAAACTTGTAATCATATCATGCACATTTGGCTGTGATGCATGTACCTGGTATACCCTTGTCAGACTGGGTGTCATGATGAGCTTTGTATATTTGGATCTTGGCATCAACTTTTTGGTGTGCTGCTCTAAGAAGAAGAAAAAAAGTGTATACAGAGACATGACAATATAGCATGCATTGTACATTGGAATCTGTATAGTAAATACTGACTAGAGAGAGCAGAAAAGTGGTATGAGCATAAACCACAATCAATAGTGCAAAGCTGCTTTGGGACTTCACTGTGATAATGTAATTGAAGCAAGAATTGGTTGGCTGTTATTGTCTAGTGGCATATCAACCTCTATAGGTCATTTAATGCTGAAACATAAATATTTTGTATGCAATTTTATTTTAGTGATACACGTCTTACTAATTAACCCATAGATGAGGGGGGAAGAGTTGGATTCATACCTTTCCCCAATGGTATTTGTCCATAAGTGAATATAACGAACACAACTGGAATTGGATCTCAGCTCTCTCATTAACAATTCAGAGTCATTATCCATTACCCCACCTGCACATCCAAGCTTACAGAATGTAGTATTCCCTAGTGGTCACCCACCTAGGTATTGACCAGGCTCGACATTGCTTAACTTTGGTGATCATCTGAGAACTGGTGTTTCAACCAGATGTGGCCATAAGCCAATTGAAGCAAGAAGGCCAAACATCAAAACAGTGTTGGATCATCACTATAGAAGTACCAGGGGACATAAGGGTAGTTGAGAAACAAGGGGAAAAAGAAGGAAAGGTATGAAAATTTCAAATATGAGATAGGATGTCTAGTGGAAGTTTAAAATAGTAGAAGTTGTTCCTGTTAATGTGGGTGCCTTTGGAAATGTGAGACAAAATCCAAAAATGGCTGTTGTAAAATTAAGACTGTGATTTAAACTGAGATACTTCAGAGAACAGTACTGCTTATGACAGCCATAATTCTGAGGATGGTTTTGTTGATGTAGTGAGGCAAAGAAAGGACAGGCGCCATGTTCATTAGTTATAATCTGCTCTTGATCATTAAATTATAGTATGAGATCTGCTTGAAAAAAAGGTGGCAATAAATAATAGGCATGTCGAATTATTCAAGGCAATTATTTCTTAATATGCTGAAATACAAAGCAGGTTTTTCAAAAGAATAAATAAAATAAACAACAAAAATGAGGGCATGTAAATAGTGTAATCAATGATAACTCCTCATCCCAGAAATTCAGAGAGAAAATAAAATAAAGCCCTGTGAAGCTGAATTCAGAAAGTTTTTCGAATCAAAATCCCTATTAGAATATCAGTTTCAGAATCAAAGATATTTTTCATGATCTTAAGAAAAAAATTAAAAAGAGGAAAAATACTACAATAACATTAAAAGATAAGGGAATTAAAAGAAACAGCATACAAGTGTCACGAAGAGAAAATAGGGAATCATAAAGTATTGCTGAGAGCAATAAAAAACAAGATATAGAGAGCCCTGATTTCCCATGTCCTAATAGAACACAGCACACACACACACACACACACACACACAGATAGATAGAGATTTAAAATCATCAGTTAAAGACAAGTAATATAAAGTTGAAGGCTTAACATTTTCACTACTGAATTGTCCACCAACTGGATATACATTTTAGTAGAAGTGGGTATTGTTTAACAGGGAAGGAGTTACTTCCAAAATCCAAGACATCATAAATAGCATAGTATGTCTGAAGAACATTCATGATGTCACCACCCTGTCTGGAAATTTAGTATTTTCTTACATCTGTACTAAAATATTTGGGGCTTATTTTAGTGAAACACCATCCATATTTTTAATAGCTTGTATTCTCATGTTCAATATGCCTGTTTTATGAATGTGGCACAAGAGTTAACCATTGCCAATGAGGGTTTACTGAGGTGTGTCTAATGTCCCTGTGCTATAAATAAAGCTTTGATTATCATTATTTTAGATGGGAGAAGTTGCTCAGCCCCAGAGATTCCAACCTTATGTCAACACCTTCCTCATCACACTAAAGAGGTTGGATCAGTGTAATACTGATGGCAGTGTGACAGTGGTCATGGGGGCTAGGCAAAAATCAGTTTTTGTCCTTGGCTCATATGCATAAGTATGTGTATGGTGCTCCCCACGTTAAAACAACCTTGTATCCCACCCAGCCTTGGTCGGGAGGCTGGTTACGTATACCTGTGTTATGAATCATGCAGCTGGTGAACTTGGGATAACTCTTTAAGCAAATAAGCACATACTCAGTGGGATATCAAGAAAAGGTACAGGATAGTGAGTGGTACCAGTTTGGTTCCAAAATTTCAATAACTACTTGGATACTAAAATGGGTTACCAAAACTTAATAGAAATTATAAATGAAAATAACAACCTGTGTCTCACTTTGTTTCACTTGGTACAATGGTAAAATGTCACTCGTCCTGGGTAAGACGATAAACTACATCCAACAGCAAGGCCTCTGATCAGGAGGTTTTGAGGAAGCGTGAAACCACCTCTTAATTGCTGGTGTTCCCAGGTCCACCCTGACCCGGGGTGCTAGCACCTATTAGGGTCCCAGCTATGGGCAAATTGTGAACTCCCAGTTTTTCCCATCATATATCTACGTCCTGGTTATGACGATAAATTACGTCCAAAAATAATGTTGCCAGCTATGCATTTTTGAAAAGAAATAATGTTGCCAGCTACGTGTTTTCTAGTACAAAATATATATATATATATAAAACTAAATTTGGCATTAAATGACCTACAGTGGTCAATATGCCATAAAACCCAACCAACCAACCAACCAACCAACCAACCAACGAAATAAAATGTCACTATATTCTGGCTGTTTCTAGTAATGCAAATACAGGTCTGCATATGATCATTGTCAGAACAATTCTTGAAATGGCTTAAATATATATGATTGTTCCTCCCACAGTAAAGCACTTGTTATGGCGTCACCTTTCCTTTCACCTAGTTTTCAAAAAGAAAATCCTGACTTTTTTTATTTAATTTTTTTTAGATTGAATTTATTTCCTTTATTTTCATTGACAAACAACAAAGGTTAAAGACATGAAAAATTTTGGTATTTTAATACACACACAAACCAAAATATTTCCAAAGATTTTACTAGATACTACCATGGGATGCACAGTGGAGTCAAGGATAGCAGTTCAGATTGAGGAAATGGAGAGCCAAGTTCAAATTCCAGTCAAATCCATTACATTCACTTATGTGCTAATACTCTTGGGAAAGGTATGAATCCTCTTCTTCTGCCCCAGCTATGGATAAGTAGCAGGACAGACTGGGTTCTATAGCCTTGGATGGTAACTGATCTACCGCAGAAAGAAATGGCAGCCTCCTGTGGGAAAAAGTCTGCCTTGTCAGTCATGTATTGAGAGATACATGATCACCTAAGCATGTATCATGTTTGGCACATAACTGACTGACTGACCATGGTTATATTCTTCATAATATCTTGAATTTTGGTATTGTTCCAGACATAAGCAAAATTTTAAACAAATCAATTTCTCTGGTGTTTGGATGATCCCTGGGTCAGGGCATGCCAAAAAAAAAGAAAAGAAAAAAAAAATGAAATTCATCTGCTCTGGTTCAGTGAAAGAAAGTTGACATCACATGGTCAAATTGGCTGAGGGAGAGTGAGATGAGAACAATCTAACTCTGTGGATTGAATAAAGGGTTCATTTCAAAATTTTGGGACAGTTACTATGTCAGAAACCTGAAGAAGGTCACAGAGTACAACTGCTGATGTGACAATAACAAATAAAATGAGGACAAAGATGTCTGAGCAAATCAATGTATAATAATAATAATAATATCTTGTCTCAAAAATGCAATCAAAAGACAGGACAATAGCCTCATGGATTGTGAATTTGATGACATAGTCATTGATTGTTCAATCCTTGAGTTGGGCAGTACACATTCTAAGTCAGTGGAAACAGAGCGAGCAATAACTGAGCTGTACTAAAAAAGAAAAAGATGTGATATTCCTAGACATGGACAGTGGAACAAGAACAATTTACCACCATAGATGAAATAAAGGGTTCAGTATGAAATTCTCTGAAGGTTACCAGGATCAACATATACCTGAAGAGGGACAACAGCTGAAACATTGTGATAATAACAACAAAGATGAGGACATTAGTCCAAATATAAATAATGTAAATAATGATAACTCCTTATTCCAGAAATTCAGACAGAAACAATTAAAAGGCATTAAAAAATGAAACAATAATTTCTCATTACAAAAATGTAATGAAAATTCATTAAGAATTAAACATATTAAAAAGAATAACAAAACAAATTTTTAAATTGTTCATAATATATTTTCAACCATTATATTTTTTGTTAATTTTTCATATTCAAAAAAAAATGATGATGATATTAGTCCATTAAATTAGAGTTTTAATAAATGAATAAAGTTCTCATTGAAAGAAAATGTACACACGTTTAAGTTTTGTTCCAAACATTGCAGTCATTTTAATTAGTTCTTAAACTAAAAAAAAAGTAGAGTCCAAAATTCACTGCTTTTATTTTTAAAATTTTCTACACTCACAGCAGTGAAAAGAAAAAGAAACAAATCCTCTGTGAGGATGTCAACAAATTGTCCATGCTCCAGATGAAATCAACAAATGTATCCAGATGCAAAACAAAATCTCAAGATGTTTGGCAGAATTACAAAATCATCAAACTGATTCCATTTTTATTATATTTCCAGTTTTTTCAAGTTCCATATTTTTTGAATAACGAAAGCCTCACATGGAATCCCACTCAATTATGCCAAAAAGATTATTCACACAAAAATAATTATTGTCTTTTAAGTACCTGAAAAAAATTTACAGAGATCTTTAGCAAACACAAGCCCTTTTGTCTTGACTGGCAGACATTAGAGGCATGCTTCCCCTCCTTGCTTTATTTTCAATATTCTTAAATTTATTTCTGTAAAAGTCACAGAAAGTAAACAAAAAAAGAATAAAGTAAATAGAAGCAAAAAAAAGAGAAAAAAAAAGAAAAAGAGAGAGAAAATTGTTCGTAATTAAAATTAGTAAGTCTTACTTCAGCATTCAGCAGTGATCATAAACTGATCCAAGGTCAGATAACTCTTGTCTGTTTTTTTTCCAATTTGCATGAGACTCCATTGTGGCAAGAAAAAGCACCGTTCTTTTTATTTATGTTTTTTGCATATTAACTGTCTAATGTCAGTTGCAGTGGCATTAGGAGCTCCAAAATTCTTCACATCTACAAGTCTTCATCTCTATCATTTAATAAATAACGAAGCCACAGGCTGTTTGATGTTTAAATTTTTAGAGTTACTGAAATCAAGATATAAAAGTTAAACTATTATGTGTGTATGCGTATGTATGTATGTATCTGTCTATCTATCTCAAAATAACAGCAAAGATACTTTAAGAAGGATACTACTAGAGGATAATGCATTTAAGGCAAGCAGATTTTTGGAAATAAAGTGCTCAATATTAGAGAAACAGAGCATTAATAGTGAACAGATAAATAAAAATTTCAATAGCCTTTCTGTAACGGTAAAATTATCCAATACATAACTGAACAATTTCAGATTAGACGCTGTCCCTTTATAGCCCCTTTTAAAATAGAACAAATTTTAAATTCTGTAAATCATTTTAAAATACATGCAACATCTCTTACTAAACTGAATAGCTTTATCTATCTCTGACAAGTGGATCTATATCTGTGAAACTCTGAGTTGGAAAATAAGTCAATTGACTTTTAATTTATCTATTCATTATCTAACTCTACAGAATCTCCAGCATCAGAAACAAATATTCTTTAACAATTTAATTTCAACTAAAATATCTAGATTTAAAGTCCATGTAGAAAGCTGAAGGTTCTGCATTCTTACTTATACTGCAGGTAAAACTAAGACATCATTTAAGAGATTATTTACAAAATGACAGAAATGTCAATAAATTTGTCTATTAAATGATTCCAAAACAATGTTAGACAGCACTAAAATAATACAAAAGGGATTTTATTTTAACTGATTAAATTTTATGTTCAGTGGATTCATTGTTTTTGTTTCATTATTTTGTTTTTTTGTTTAGCGGCATATTGTTGTAATGGAATGTCCCACACTCCCTATCACCTATGTGGACTGACTATATCAGTAGCTATATATGGTGAGCACAGGATATACCTGGGGGCTTGCATCGGCAATTGGAGATTCGTCTCCAGCTGTGCTGGTCAAACTCTCTGCCTGAAGGCAGAAGGGAACCCAGATGAGGCTATGCCGAAAGGCAAAGTTTCGTCTAGGCTGGTAAACAGCTACCTGACCCCGTGTATACAGGGAAATTTTGCCTGAGCCTATGGGCTCAGTTTTGACCCCGCATTAAAAATGGCCTTGTGACACATCCAGCCACACGGGGCAGGGTGTGCTGGGGTAAGGTAAATATCCTTTTGCGGGAATTACTAGCCTGCCACCCGATTCCCTGTCTTTCAGTAGTGTATTCTCTTTTACAATAATCCTCTTTTCTTTCATCTATGTGTGTGTTGCTGTTCCTTCATTGAGTACCACCTTTGTGTTTATAACCTTCTTAATGATATAACATTTATCAAGCTCTAAGGATGATGAAATTTAAATATTTTGCATGGAATTTTATTTTAGTGATACAAGTCTTACTAATTAACCTCTAGCTGGAGGGAGAAGAAGTGGATTCATGCCTTTCTCTAGCATATTTGTGTGTAAGTGTATATAACAAACCCAAGTGGAATTGGAACTCATCTCTCTGATTAGCAATTCTGAGCCATTGTCCATTACACTACCAGCACCTGGTATTCCCAAGTGCTCACCCATCTAGGTATTGACCAGGCTCAATATTGCTTAACTTTGGTGATAATGTGGGAACTGGTATTTCAATGTGATGTGGTTGTAAGCCTTCTTTGTTTTATTTGCAGCTTTCTAAACAATAAATAGTACAAATACCTCACAGTAATGATCTATTGTGGCTGTTTTTAGCTTTTAAATATTAACTCTCTCCCCCCCCCAAAAGAACCAAATCCGAATTACTTAAAAAGCTGCTCTTCATAGTTGCTTACACCGATATTTACATATTTACACATGCATATACATATATACAGTCCTGCCTGGTGGCGAAGATATTGGTATATTTTCCTCCAGTGATAATTGTGTGGAGGAAGTATTGAAGCCCAGTTAAAAACCAGAATTTCAAATGCCAATTTTTCAAGGCAGGTAGACCATCCTATTTGGAAGATTGTTGCAATGTACAATTTACTCCTTTATTGGGCTTCTGAACTGAGTTTAAAAAAACTAATTTTATGCACACACACTTCAACCATATTGAATCGTTCATAACTCTCAGTAACTGATGAATAGGAAAGCCATGAAGCAAATGTAGGTAGATGTATAATTATTAATATATACTTTATAGGTTTGTTTAACTACATTGAGCACTGTTCTATTTACACCAAAAATTAAATAAATATTTATTTGCTCATCTGTAATATGTAAATCACACATATACAGTTGCTCATATCTCTTTTCTTAGTTCATATTCACACATATATATATATATATATATATATATATATATATATATATATATATAAAATGATGAGAGCAAGTGGAAAATTTATGAACAACATGTTTTGCCAAGAGCACCTACTATCTTTGGCTTCCTCTGGTTAGCCAAATGGAGCTGAAACTCAGCAAAATGTGTCATAAATTTTCTACTTTGTCTTATCGTCACTTTTGTTTCGAAACTATTATACACCCTATATATATGTTATATTTTGTGCTAATAGGAATATATACTTGAAAAACAAAGGGGGTAAAATAAGTAAAGGTTTATTGTAAAAAAAAAAACAATACAATAAGAATAAAAGGTAACGGTTATACACAAGGTTGTTGCAAGCAAATCCAGCAGTGAGTGCTACTATTGGAAGGTCAGTAGTTCTCACATAAGTCTAATTTGTACTCAACAGATCCAAGGTAATCTCTGTAGTCCATTGACTTACAGATACTTATAGGTAGTTACTACCTATAGTGTAGTCACTCATGGGGGTGACAGGTTATTCCATTACATCAATATATGAATAGACAAAAGGAAAACTTTTAGCCAATGCATTTTGTCCTCTGATGGACTTTATCAAGGCAAATGCAAGGATTTTATTTTGCAACAAGTATTTATAAACAAAAGTAAAAATGTTGTTAGGGTTTCAAAATTTTTAAATTTAAGAAAGGCTCATAAATATTCATCAGGTTAACTGAAAAGTAAAGGTAAATTATGGAGGATGCTAAGTGACGTAGTTTAATAAACAAAAGTGAGTAAATGGTTATTTACATTATTTACATTGTTCGGGCTGTTGTCCTCATCTTTATTGCCATATTCACAATGTTTCAGCCTTTTTCAGGTGATTGGAATTTCGAACTGAACCCATTATTTTGTCCACCGGGGTAGATTGTTCTCGTTCCACTAGAGTAAACAATGTCGAATTTGTTATTTCTTTTACAATGTAATTAATATTTGTATTATTTTAGTTAGGAATTAATTAATATATTATATATTTTCAATAATAGAAGGTTATGAATTTAAATGTTTTCTTTTCATTTTTTGAACATTTTTATAGTGTCATGTATTTCGGCTTAGGAAGGAAGTAATTCTTTCAGGAAAGGAGATATTTGAAGAAATCTGGGATACAGATTTATATTTTGATAAAATTCAATAGTGGAACTCTCGATAATTTTCTGTCTTTACCTTTGTTTCTAAATACTTGTTGCAAGATAAAAGCCTTACATTAAAGTTGATAAAGTCCACTAGAGGATAAAACATGTCAGCTAAGGTAAGTTTCTCTTTTAACTTTATTCATATTGTCCTTTTACAGATATATTTTTTTAGTTTTATCTGAAATTCTACACATACACACACACACATCCACATGCATATATATAAGTTAGGGATTCACAGATTTTATTTTTAACTTGACATTATTTCTCAAGCAATCAAGTTTTGGCTATGAAAATAAAAAGTGAGTGAATATGAGCATACAAGATGATATGTATTGCTTACAAGTGTAATTAAACATAGCAGGGTTGTGACACTCTCTGTGTAGTCTGAAGCATTCTAGATCAGACAGTGGTTTCTCTTACAAAGGGGAATGCAGATTTGGACCTTGCCAGAGAGTATGTCCTTTTTAAAAAGTCTCTTGATTACACAGGCCAGTAGACATAATTCATACTGTTTAAAAAAATAAATAAAACACAGTGTTTACTCAAATACAACTATACACTAAAATAATGTTTAGATTATTAAGAAATATATACATATATAGATAATCCTTCACTTAAGTGGTGTAAAATAAACTGCTATTCTCTGAATGGTATAAAATCAATAAGACCATGGTATATACATTTATTACAATTAAACATTCTTACAACAAGCAATGGTGGATGACACATCAAATAAATGCTGAAAACAAGGGACTGTTCTTGTACTGCAGGATCCACAAAATACTGCTGATGAATATTGATGTCATGAGAGTATATCCTGTGGTTGATTTCCTCGATTCCAGCATAAGCAGCATAGCCATCTGAAACAATATGGCTTCTGGGTTGAATATACCCAACAACTGCTTCTTTTAGAGTCTCTGCTTGTCGATCTGGCAACATAACTAAGAAACATTTTTCTGAATCCTGAACCTTGCTTGATAACACTGAATACCCAATGGCCAGGGCGCCATTTGCCATGGTGATATTTAGAACGAAAAAACAAAATGACAGCTTATTTTACACTGTTTAAGTGATGCAGAACTTTGAGAGATTATTTTATGTCACTTACATGAAGGATTACATACATACACACACATACACATATCTCCCATATTCTTGTCTTTATGTCAACTGTATGGTACAGAGTGCTCTTCTACCATACTAGTGGGAGCTATAACTGCAAAACCCCAAAGTACAGATAGACCTCTCATCTACTGACACCTCCTACCCACATCAATGGACTTTGGATGCAACGGGAAAAAAAACATTCAAATCATCAGTGATGTATTTCAAAATTTTCAAGCTTAGCAGAACGAATCACATTAGTTCTCAAAGTGACTGCTTGGTGGTGGTGGTGGGCCTTTCACTTGTAAACAGAGATGGAAAGTAAAATACATTAGCACATGCATGAGAAAGTAGCTGTAAGAAATCTATTATTTTTGTTATTTTGATTAATATATCTAGATTAGGTATATATTTATTTATGTCATATATACATGTTTATAGTATTTACATCATGATCAGAACTACTTTTAGTTACAATAGTGGTTTTATAATTCAAAAATAATTCCTCCCCATCTACGGACAATCGGCTTTAACAGATCACCCATCCCCCTTATTAGTCTGTTGATGACAGGTTTGTGTTTGTATTGGTAAAACCAACACAAAGCCTACCAGGTGACCAAAGAAAAGAACTAATAAAAAGAAAATTCAATAACCAATAAAACAAAACCAATAGAAAGTCAGTGTTGGTCTTTAAGTGTTTTCTTAGTTTATGTTTCTTTTTTTTGCTTTTATCAGTTTTTCTCTTGGTTTTTGTTTTATTGGGTGTTGGTTTTTCTTTTTACTATTTTTTTCTTTGGTCACTTTTTGTCGGTTTTACTACTACTTTTGGGTTTTTCTGATAATATTTCTGATTTATTTATACTCATTATTTATATTTCTGATTTTCTTATACTCATAGATACCTTGAATTTACTCCATATACTTATCTCATATAACTTATCTTTCCACCCTAAGCTCAGTGAAGTACTCCCTTTCTTAGCTTACAAGGTTTTTTCTTCTATGTATGGCTCAGAAAGAGAAAAGGTTAGCAAATAGGGTAAACTATCATGAATGTGGTGAAATTGAAATTTTGGTGGGTAATGAATGGTAAACTGAATGTTGCCTGAACAAATCTAGTCTAAAGTGCAAGATTCTGCCACACAACCAATTCTTTCAAGAAAAAAGAAATTCAGCCAGATGCAACTGGGTTAATCTTTTTTTAATTCTTCCTTCTATCTCATCATTGTTGATGTCTTGTGTGATTTGCTTGTCTTGCTATAAATTACCCATAGCAAAAACTGTGCCTCTGTAGATATTTGTAGCTATGAGTTTCTGTACCTATTCTCAAAGCTATATAAATTTCAGGTAATATTATATGACTATATATAAATTTTCTGAGTAATGGCATTCCTGGAAATAGGCCCTGACAGTGTAATGGCAAAATGTATTTGCCAACTGCTGATTGATATTAATTTTCTCACATCTGTTGATAAATGTCTATTTAATTATGAATATACAGTAGCAAATTGATATTTAGTTGGGTTTAAAGGTTGTTAAATAAAAGGAAAGAAAAGAATCTTATCTCATTTACTCTGTTACTTGCTTTATTTGTAATGGCTACTTACACATTGAAATTAATGTCTGCACTCAAATTAGATAGTTCTTTCTTTGTAAAATTCATTAATTTATTCCTAGTGTTGGAGATCCATTCTATCATTGTGCATTAACTTCTGATATGCATATATATATTTCTTTTTCATTATCTTCAGAAAATATTTAAAAAAATTGTTTTGTTATTTGAAGGAAATTACACAATTTACTGTCTACAATTCCAACAATCAATTCATCTACTTATTGTCTCATTTTTGCTGTACTTGTAAAAACCCAAGAAACTTTATTAGAGATTTGTCAATTTACCAAATATTTCATTATTATCATTCAGCCAAAAAATTCCATGAAATATGAAAAAAAAAAAAAAATTTCCTAACTATTTGATTGTAGGACTTAACACTACATTTCTTCAAATGTGCTGAGATAAAGTAACAAGTAATTCAATATGTTCTTTGTCATTTTAACAACTTTGTAAAGATAACAAGCATTTGCCATTAAGAATTCACAGAGAATATTGAAAAATAATGGAATTGCCACTCTTCAATGAAGACAGTAGTGTTCTCCTTAAAATCATTCAAATGATTGAAACTGTTGATTCTGTGCATCCACTTCAGAGACAAAAAAAAAATTTAAAAACATAATAAAAATATTTTCTGACCAATCATAAAAGATCCATGCAGCTTCAACCAACATTTTGTTTTGCAGCCACTCCAAAAATATATAAACCACCATCAATTTGACTCTGTGGCAGAAAGCTCATCCAAGCTATCTGCCTGTTCTTCATCAATTTTAGCCAGGCACATCATGAGTACTATGTTAAATGAAGCAGTCGAGGATAAAGCTCATACACATATGTATTTTCCTCACAAGATCTTTCTTAAGGCAATACCAACTTTTACGTATGTGGCAGAATGCTGAAATACTTTCTAATCATTTTTGTATATTGCCCAACATAAAAGATAAATCTTCTTTTCACTTTAACTTTGCCCCATCTCCATTGTTGTATGTTGCCTCTCATTTTTTTTTCTGTTAAGTTATGAGTTATAGTACCTGGTCAAAGCTCTTTCATACTTGCCAATTACTGTAGCTCTCACAACATAAATTTGTAAGAGAAAAAAAACTTGCTTCTCTTTGTTGACCATCATTCTGATGATGTCCATAACTGTACAGGATATTTGTGCAATAATCTATGTGTGGATGGTTTTAAAATGGGAGGGTCTTTGCACAGGAACAATCTCCCTGTTATAACAACATTAATAATTGTCGCCATATTTGTCACAACGTTTCGGCCATTGTACGCTCCGGCCTTCTTCAGGTGGTTGGAATTTCAAACTGAACCCTTTCTTTCAATCACTGGGGTAGACTGTTCTAGTTCCACGTGCCATGTTTGATGGATGTCAGTTATCAGTTATCTCCTGCTAATTTTTCCTCTGAAAGTTCTCCACTGCCTTAACCAGGTATTGAACTCACACTATTTGGGAAAAAGGGAAAATTAGCAGGAGATAACTGATAACTGACATCCATCAAACGGCACGTGGAATTAGAAACAGTCTACCCCAGTTCAAATAAAGGGTTCAGTTCTAAATTCCAACCACCTGAAGAAGGCCGGAGCTCATAACGGCCGAAACGATGGCGACAAAGATGAGGACAATAGTCCGACTAATGTAAATACTGTACATAATACCTCATCTCAGAAATATAGACAGACTCTGAACATCAATAATGTTGATTATGATTATGATGATGATTGTAATCACTTCTGGTGCCACTAGGGAATGCTGATATCAAGACAAATCCAGCGGGGAGTTTAAATAAATAAATTAAATTTACCATGTCTTGTGTCATCTTTGTGTTGCTCCATCTCATTTAACTTATCTTTCCCCCCTAAGCCCAGTGAAACACACCCTTTTCTTAGCTTACAAAGTTTTTTTCTTCTATGTATGGCTCAGAAAGAGAAATCAGAGAGTTGAGTTTGACTTCCAATCAAGTTTGTTATATTCACATGTGTAAATACCCCTGAGAAAGCTATGAATCTATATCTTGTTTTTTACAAGTATCTAAGAAATAAGACACACTCAAGTCCCTTGGACTCCACTGGAAAACATAGGATCACAGATCTCAGTAAGCTAGGCATTGTTGCTGTGGTTTTTATAGAATGAAGTTGCTATTCCCATGCCCAACCAGTTTTGAATTCTGTGTTGTCCTTCTAGACTGGTTGCCAACCAAGGTTAAAGCACCTAGTCTGCACTACTATTTAACCCATAGCACAGAGAAGGGGAGTATGATTTATAACTTTCCCAAGGGTATTTGTGCAAGTGAATGTAATAATCCTGATTGAAATTCAAACTTGTTTTGCTGATTTCTTGTTCAGAGTTGTTAACCATTACAACCATTGCATATCCTTAAGAGACAATAAAAGAAGAATAATTTAGGATTTTACAAGTACCTAAGCGACAATAAGAGGAGAATCATTTTTTAGCAATACTTAAGAGATAGAAAGAAATTAGAAAAAAGGAGAATAATTTAGGATTTTACAAGTACCTAACAGGCAATAAGAGGAGAATAATTTCGGATTTTACAAGTACCTAACAGACAATAAGAGGAGAATCTTACATACTTATGTGTATTTGTAATAACAAGTTTTAATTGCAAAGCTGGATTGAAATGCAGTACTCTAGTTTTCCAGCCCCCAGTATGAACCATAGAGCCAAAGTTACAAATAACTTTTTGAGATTGCTTGCATTATTAAACGTATTATAAATGTGATTTACATAAACAATGACAGCTACATTGTTATTCCCTTGTGGGTACAATAGATTTTATAAGTACTCAATTGCTTTTACCCTGGCCTGAGATCAGATTTTTCAGCTTGATAAACTTTTTGTTACAAGTGTAACTAACTTGGCACCAGAAAGAAAACTTCAACCTCTCTGTTTTGCGACCAATCCTCTAACCATGATTATAAGTATATTTCCATCCACTCATTAATCTCCTAGAAGATTGAATCAGATTACAGGGAGGGCAAAACGTTGTTTCTCTGATGTTTAATATCCCATTGTGGCACTGACAAGAAGTCACAATTGCTGGATAGTGAACATATGTTCATGCCTTTACATAAAAGCATTAGTGTTGCCAAGCACTAATGGTAGACAAACTGAGATTGAAGCTGTTTGTTGGTCCCATTTTTTTGGTGTCTTATCCATTAGTTTACCTCGAGCTCTCATGAGTATGACATTGTATAATAAATAGATTGATGCTTTAAGTAGCAAGGTTGCTCACATGACTGGCTCAGAACAAATGCAATTTTTAAAAAATATATTCTATATTTTATACTTCTTGAAATGTCTTCATACTTTATTATTTACAAATGCCCTGTTAGTCGAAAAGCATGAACAGACAATGGATTAATGTCACAGTGAAAGAAAAACTTGAAGACTGGGACTTATTAGTCAGCAGCTTGAGGTATTTACAGAAACCATGGTCCATCCAATTTTAAATGAATACTTATTATCTTGGTTATTTTTTAACAGATCTTATATTGTTAAAATACCTTGTTTAAAACTCTTAACAACATTAATAGCATTTGTAAGGATGTAACAAATATATAAAATAATTTGTCATAACAAAAAAAAAAGAAAACAAAAAAAGAGGAATCAAAATAAATAAAAAAAAATATTTCAGTAAAAAAAAAAAAGGAGTTGAGGTAGGTCATGTGACCAGTTTCCTTTAAGATATACTAAATAGAAGTTGTTCCTTTTCTTTTTAAAACTTGTTTTGTGCTTTTTTCTTCTTCTCCACCCCTTTTTTTATTGGGGTAGTTATTTAGTATTTGCCATTTTTTAACACCCTAAAAAACTAAAAACGCTGCAAATATTTTAAAAAGACATCTTAGAAATATGAGTTCAGTAAAAAATTACCATTTTGTTTTCTTTTAAAGGCGGCTAGTTGCTAGCCATTTCTTCATTGTTTGGCTCTGATTATATCTCATGCCTTGTAGTTCACTGTCTGTGGAACCATCCGAAATAGGAACTCATATCACAGATTCATCTGTCATGTTTGCTTTTATAATTGTTCAACAGTCATCACTTCAACTGCATGGGTGGCATCAGGAACCTCTTCTTTGAGCGAAGCACTGCTTCGTTCAGCCATAGCAACTTGCAAGGCAATATTCTGAGCCTCAGCATCAGTCAGTGTTGTCAGACCGGATGGCATGGTTTGGTAGACAGACAAAGGAATTGTCATTATCCCTGGCAACGAAAAAGAAAGAAATTAAAAGATATATTCAAAGTTTGCTTAACTGAGCCAAAGGTCAATTTGAGCTTCACCAAAATGAGATACATACACATTTAAAATTTGAGTCTATTATTATTATTTAATATATAAAATAAATAGACGTATTTCTCTGGCCTCCAGATGTCATGACTAATAATACATATAGCAGTTATTTCAGCAACTGCTGCTCAGATGAGTAAATAGGAAAAAAATGGATTGCTCATCTGCCACTTCTTATTCATTATTCTATCATTGTGAGTGAGGATGATTCATAATTTCAGAGGGAACAGGGAGGATTAGATTCATGCCTTTCTCAAGTATGACAGTAATAGTAGCAATTTCAACTAGATTATAAAGTTGATTTTCAGACTATACTACAAATATCAAAGCATATTGTAAGAAAATCCATTTATGACTGCAACAGTTGGACCAATATAAAAATTTATTTTATGTGGTACAAAATTATTAAATCCCTAATTTTACTGGCTGCAAATGTGAACTCCATCAGACAATCAGCCTAATTAGCTATATAACAAAACTTATCATCCGAATTCTGATGAATACAGTGCACAGTAGAATCAAAATGGAAATAGGGCAAGGACAGCGCATGTTTGTTAAAGAAACTGGAACAAGGAATGTGATATATTCAGAACGATATCAAAAAGAGCAATACAAATGCAAAATGATGTGTACCTGTGTTTTATAGGTTATACAAAAGTGTTGGAACTGCTAGGTAACATTGGCATATTTGGGAAGGATATTAAAATAATTCAGAGACAATACTGGCAACAAACTGCCTGCATATGAATAGAAAATGAGTTCTTTAAATATGCAAAAATAGAAAGGGGTGTAAGACAAGGATGTGTTTTCTCACCAGACTTATTCAACCTATACAGTGAGGTAATTCTGAAAGAATTAGAAATCCTACCAGGGTTCATTATTGGTGGACACAATCTTAACATAAGATATGATGATTACACAGTGTTGATAGCAGATACAGAAAGGAAACTATAAGAACTCTGACAGAAGGTAGTCAAGGACAGTGAGAAGAAAGGATTAAACATAAATTGAAGAAGATGGAATGTATGTTGTTAGAAAAAAAGGAATAGCTCGGCCTGAAAATTACAAATTGGAGATACAAAAATCAAACAAGTACAACAATTTAAATATCTGGGAAGTATTTTAATGGAGGGCAGAAAGTGCAACAATGAAATCTGAAGGCACAATGGGATGGCAGAAGATGACTTCCAAAAACTAAGCAAAGTATTAAGAAATGGAAAAATTTTGTTAGAAACAAAGAAATGAGCATTGAACTGTTGTGCAATATCAGTCTTCCTATATGGTAGGGAATGCTGGACAATCACCTCACAGATGAAGAAGAGACTTGAAGCAATGGAAATGTAGTTCTACAGAAGGATGCTGACCAAATACGTGAGCAATGACAATGTTGGACCAAACACATTAGCAATGACAAAATTTTAGAGAAAATGGAAAAAGGACACTTATACTTAACTTCAGAAAGAGACAGTTGAAATTTCTAGGGCACATAATGAGAAAAGAGGGTTTGAAAAATCTGATACTCACAGGACAGATTGAAGGCAAGAGGGACAGAGTAAAACAACACATGATCTAGTTTGAGTAAGTGGATGGCAGAATAGAGTTTAGGAGTGATAGCAAAAAGACAAAATTTAATAAGAGCTGGTACTGGTGGATTTTTGAGTAAAAGTGCAAAAAAAGAAAAAAAATGGAGTCAGCAAGCCAAGTTCAAATTCCAACCAAGACAATTTATATTTCCTTTGCACTATTGTCCTTGTGAAAGGCATAAATTCATTTAATTTTCTTAGTTAAATAACAGGGTAAACAGAGTTCTCTAGCCTTGGTTGGCCACAAGTCTAAGAGAAAGACGATTTTGAATTCAAAACTGTGTAAACAGTAACAGGATATGACTTCTTTATCTTATCTGATCATGGCTGACAAAAGAAATTGAACAATGGATGAAGAAAGTAATTTTAGTGCTGCTTCATATATCAAAGCTGACAGTGTTGATCTGATATTTGTTAAAGTTGTTAAAAGCAAATCTAACCTAGGAATGTAAAAAAAAAAGTAAACCAATGTTGACTATTTTTTTTTAATAAAGCCAAGTGATAAAGCCACTAAGACACAAGGGGATACTGAGAATGAAATAAACTTAGAAAAACATACTCAAAGAGCAAGGGTAATAAAAGAACAGGTTTAAAAAAAAACCCCAAAAAACAGAAGATTACGATTGACATTGCATTTAGATTTTTGAAGATCAAAGTTGACTGGAAAGCAAGAAGCTAGAAGAAAGTCTCACAAGTGAGAAGTTAGCATAGAATTTATGGTTATATCTAACCATTTCAACTGTAAAATGATGAGATCTTGCTGCCAATCTAGTACTGCACTTAAATTCATAAAGTCTAAGTATCATTGAGGAACTCATCAGAACAATTACCATGAAAGTATTTATAGAAAAGACACAGGGAAGCTACATTATGGCAGTGGGAATGTGACTGAAGCCAAGATGCCAGGTCATGACCAATAACATAGTAGATTCTTCTTTGAATTTTGTCTAGAATCTCTAGATACATAGCAAAAGCACCAGACTAGATGTGGCAGTATTCAAAGCATGGATGAATGGTAGAATATGTAAGATAGATTTTGGTGAAAAAATTGTCTAACACAACACAGTAAAACAACTTTCCTAGCAGCAGACCTAGCAATTGATTCAATATAATCTTTCAACTTCATGTCATCAGAAAATGTTACTCTGAGAAGGCACAATGAGTCACTCTTCTGGTTAGCATCAGCCATGCTGATGGAAGGCAAAAGGGTTCTTTTAGTACCATTAAGAGAGCAGTTTCATTTTGAAGGTGTTAAAATTAACAAGCTATTCCTTGCCTCAGTTAACAACAGATTGTAGATCATTTTTGAGATCAGCTGTCAATTTGACCTTATTGAACTGATCTGACTTATGATTAAGACAGGAGTAAATAGTTGTATTGTCAACATAGATACCAAATTAAGAACTGATGACATCAGGAAGGTTGTTGATGAAAATTAAGAATGATGTAAGTCCAAGAATAAAGCCTTAGGAAACACCTGCATTAATATTTTGTTTGGAAATTGCTTCTAGAAAGTTGTAGAGGCTCTGAATAGTTCCCAAGGCATTATAGAGTGGCTAAATTAGAACACTTTTTCATTCTTGTTGCCAAATCTCTATGAAAACTTTTCATCTTTGATTTGTCATCAAACATTCTCTAACAATCTTGCTTCCTAAGTACATTGTTTACTCAATCATAATCATGGCTGGATTATCCTATAGGATAGAATAGACTGCATCCAAGGGCTCCTCAAGCTTGGTTATAAAAAAATCAGTTTTTTTTTTTTTACTACGATAGTATAAAATGTGCTAAATTTATTGGCAATAAATAGTAAAATAGTGGTATTTCTTAAAGAATATTTTCATTAGAAACAAAAGATAGCTATTCTAGTTTATTTAAAGAATTTTCAATGTTTACTTCATGCTATGTAAATTTTGCTAAAAATATATTACAAGTAAAAAATATTCAAGATGGGTGCAGGTGAGTTAGAAGGTGGCTCCATTTGAGTGAGGTCCCATGATTTTATTAGCCAAGGTGACCCAAAAGATCATAATCTGGCTCAGCTCATAATGAACCCTTCCTTCAGTAAAAAACTGTAACCCCACTGGAAAAAAAAAAAAACACAATGAAACTCCTTGATTTTGCCTTTAGTGATGAATCTAAAACATATTGTAACTTGACATCTGATTTCTAGTTAATGATAATGAAATATCCTGGCTCATTTTTCACATTATTTGCTATGCTGCCTAACACAATCTCAGCCCTGGTATCAAGAATTTTATCTTGAACATTAGATGAAGTTCATTCCATATATACATCTAATTGATTTTTCTGACTTTAAATAATCTAAACAGGGTTGATAAGCCGTAAAAAAGAAATCATCCAAATTTATAAAAATTCAGTAGCTAGACGGTTTCTCATTGCTCTCTTGAGTTTACTGAATAAAAAATGTAATTACTACTAACATTCTATAGTTTAAATTATTTTTCATAATATAGAATGTATAAATAACACTTTTTAAATGCATTTTTGAATTTAAATTTACATACACAGCGTGGCAAAATATTCTTGTTCTTTTTAATGAGTGACTTAAGCAAAAAAACGTTTCGGAACAACTGGATGACAAATTCGACAGTAACAAGTTTCAGTATTAAAGTTGCTTCCCTTTGATTATCGATAAAGTCAATATTTAAAGACTAAAAATTCAATTGCTTTTTTGAAGCAAAGTAAAATAGCTTTTATTATTCCAACGTAAATAATTCAATAAGGTTACCATTAGACATCTTGATTATATACTAAAAATATATACAGAGCAAGTTATAGTTATTTTTTTTTCTCAACTGACTGCAAAAGTCTGTGTAGTTTGGGTTTAAGTTAATGGGTTTAACATTTCAACTCATGCTGGGTCATTCAGTATAAAATATTCTTTTTTATTTTATTCTTTTAATTCAGAACTAAATATATATGGTTTAGATGAATAAACAGATTCAATATTAGCTTTTCTATTTCTGTTCAAACTATAACTGCTGCCAGTTTCTGAGTTCTGAGACGTTTTCCTGAAGTTGCAGGAACTAACAATCATTTTGATGATTAAAAGTCTGTTCAACAGTAAACAGTTTCTCATCAGTGTAGATGATGTTTTGCAGTGGGTCATCATAAATTTGTTTTACCAACAGTTTATTTCTTTGAAGCCTCTTTTTCATTGTGGCTGCTGAAAGAAACTGTCTGTTGGTTATCTTGTAAGAGTGACATCCCAAGATCATTTCAATATAGCCTCTGCATCGTTCTCTCTGATGTTCCGGCCTCCTTAGCCAATTTTTTCATTGACCTTCTTGGGTTATGCCTGATTTTTTCACACACCTATTTAATAAGTTTGGGTGTTCTGAATGTGCAAGGATGTCCTGGTTTCGATCTATCTTTGAAGGAGGCAGTCTCATATCAATTGATTGTCCTTTTGATAAACATTCTATTGATTCCAAGTTGTTTCCAGCATTAAAAATCTCAGGTGACATTAGTCCATTTTTATGTTGATCAATTATAGACTTTCTTTTAATTTCTATAGATATTGTTGCTAGTAAATACTAAAACACTTTAAAAAAACAAATAGTTGTTGGGCTAGTACCATAAACAACAATGTAAATTTAGAAGTAGAATTCATTTGAAATTTTCTAAGGGCATTTATGTTGCACACTGTATAAATACATATTCACAACTGATATTATTGGCATAATCTGACCCTAAGGAAAGATTGTCATCATCTCATCATCCTTCCTTTGAAAAAACGTTTTTCTTAATCAGTTAACAGATGGCATTGACCTGGCATTGATGACAAAACTTAAGACCTGGTAGCTAACAGACCTTTATTTGAAATAGCCATCAATAAATGTTGCAAGACTTTATTTGATTTAATATTTCAAATTTATAAACCCGATTTTGACTCAAGATACATTTGAGGACTATTCTATGAAAAACCATTATTTTCGCAACTTATCAATCATTCATTCACATTTTAGATTGTAAGAATAATTCTGATTTTTTTTGCAAGTGAATATTGCATTAATAAATTTTTGAGAATAACAATGATTTTTCCAGATACAAGTCCTACTATTTAACCCATAGCTAGGGGAAGGAGATGGATTCATACATTTCTCAAGGTTATTTGCACATAAGTGAATGTAATGGCCCCAACTGGAATTCAAACATGGCTGATTTCTCATTCCAAGTCGATATCCATTATACCACCTGCCCATCCATATCATATGAAGAAAAAAAAACTTACTAGTAATAGTTTGCAAGACTAACTTGCTTATCATCTCTCTTTAGTAGACTATTTGACAAGAACCAAATAGCAATGTCGAACCAAAATATTACTGTTAAGGCAAGTGATTTACAGAAAAGAAAAACCAATTGAAAAGAATGAGCAAACATTATTGGTAAAGAGTACTGAATTGTTACATAATATCAGTCCTCCTATATGGCAGGGAATGTTGTCAATCTTCTTATAGATGAAGAGACTTGAAACAACAGAAATGTGGTTCTACAAAAGGATGCTGAGAATGCCATTGACTGAACATGTGAGCAATTACAGTTTTAGAGAAAATAGAAACAAAAGGAACACTTATACTTAACATCAGAAAGAGACAGTTGAAATTTCTAGGGCAAATAATGAGGAAAGAGGGTTTGGAAAATTTGATACTCAAAGGACAGATTGAAGGCAAGAGAGACAGAGGAAAACAACACATAACCTACCAACTGAGCTTGAGTAAATGGATGGCAGAACAGAATTTAGGAGAGGTAACAAAAGGACAAGAAATTGTGGAAAGCCATGTTCATGGTCTTGAAGAGAGCACGTAGAAGAAGGGAAATTATTTACCTTCAAGACCATGGTTTCCTGCTAATAAAATTTGTCCATTCTGTTCTGTCAGTGCTGCCACTTGACTCGCTTGTTGGGCATCAAGATCAACTTTGATTGGTGTTGCAGTCAAATTACCTGAGGCTAAAAGTTCTGCATCGGATACAGCTTCTACCAATGTTTGCACTGCTTGGTTGGCTTCATGTTGAACCTACAACGACAAATAAAACATGATTTGCATATAAAGAGGAGACAGCTGTGTATTTAAAACCAGTTGGGTATGGAGCTGGTAACTCCAACCTGTAAAAATCTGCTTGTTACAGAAACCACAGCAAAAACATCTGGTGTGGTGAGGCTGTGTCTCTATACTCCACACGGAATGTTGTGCAAAGTAAACCTCAGCTGTTATCTCTTTGTAAAGAAAAAAACGAATTTGACAAATGTATAAATGACAAAATAATGCCAATTGAATGAACTCACTGCATGTAAGACCGTGGCTTGAGTACCATCTGCCAGGGTGACCACTGCGCCATTGTTAGGATTTGTGTCTATTTGAATGATTGATACACTGCCATCAGGGTTATTAATGGCTTGAACCATGGTGCCAGAAAGATTATTGCTGTTTGGCATAGCAAATCCAGATGGATTAGACATGTTGGTTGATGGGTTCTCTTCTGCATATTCTGGTAAAAGATCTTCTCGGCCGTGGTGTTTGTAGCAGTTCTTCACAATTTGTCGCAGGGCGTGTGTCCAGGAAACCTTCAAAAGCAGCAATGATACAATCTTGTAGCAATTATTAAAAGTGTGAAAACATTTAGAAAACGGTTTTAATCATGTGCAGTGTGCCATTAAAATTCATTTGCATTTATTTCAGACTCTCATCACAGGAGATTATAAACAATTTAACATTCTCACAAGTGGAAGGTAAAAAAATCAAAAAAGAATGAAAAGGAATAAAAGAAGTTCTGTTTTCATTTATTTTTTAATAAGGATTCCTGCCAAAATTGTCTTAATTTTTTCATATCTATCTAATGTTTCATACAAAAACAAAATCATTTTATTTTTTTTAAAATAGGTTTTCTTTCAGCTTCTTTTTGTTGTGTTTTAGCACAATGCTCAGAGGTCATTTTTACACTCTACAATTGTGAAGCAAGCAGTGTTGGATTGAAAATAAAGACAACATTTCCAATAAGATTTGAACTCACATCCCTTATCCTTGTGTTCAAGCCTCATCAGAACTTTATTTCCCTGTCCATACTGCTTGCTTAAAAGGTCACACAGTATTAAAAAATCTGTGTTAGAAAGCAATAAAAAGAAAATGAAAGAAAAAGTTGTTGTTTTTTTTTTACATTACTAACAACAATACTTCATCTAAGAAATACAGACAAGAAAAATTTTTTTTTCATTTTTTTGTACTGCCCCATGACTGAACTGAATATCATATATAAAGGGCACTTTACTGCAGATTAGCAAGTTTGTCTTATAGACTATTAACAACGTAGTGAGTGTGATCTTCACTCGGTGTCTGGCATGTGGGTTTGGTTTGGTTTGTTTTACGGTATATGAACCTCAATGGTTCATTTAATGCTGACATTTTTTTTTCCTGGTAATATTATTTTAAAAAATGTATTGCCAGTAATATTTTTTTTTCAAAAACGTATTGCTAGTAATAGTTTTTTTTCTTCAAAAATGTTATTTCTGGTAATAATTTTTTACAAAGTATTTCTGGTATTAAAATGTAATTTTTACACTTTCATAATGCTTTTTACCTCAATTTCAGGGTTAACTATTTGCTCATAGCTGGGACCCTAACAGGTGCTACCACCCCGGGTCAGGGTGGACCTGGGAACACCAGCAATTAAGAGGTGGTTCCACATTCCTCAAAACCTCCTGATCAGAGGCCTTGCTGTCGGATGTAGTTTATCGTCATTCCCAGGACGCAGATGCAGTTTATCGTCATAACCAGGATGGCTGGCATGTGGGAGATGTGCCAAACTAAGTGAAGTTTAATAGACAACTTATATGAAATATTATTGTAGTTTCTTGTTAAATAAAGGATTTGGAAATAGAAAAAGAAAAAAATCTCTGAGTTTATAGAAAATTTTAAAATGAAACAATTTAAAATTAGAAATCTTAATTTTATGCATTTTATATAGAAATCTAAATACACTTTCATTTCTCTAATTATACATTAACATCTTGAATTCTTTATGCAATTTCTTCCATTATGATACCATTAATAATAATAATAATAATAATAATAATAATAATAATAATCCTACTGAATAAATATTAATAGATATATAAATACAATCAAATAAGTTATTTTTAAAATAAGAGAAGAACTCTACAGTTTTTAATCACCTATTAAGATCTTTTGAAGATAGAAACTAGAAAAGAAAAAAAGAATGTGAAATGATAAAATAAAGAGAAAGAGGGGATATAAATAAGGTGATTTGAAAGAGAGAGTGAGTTACAAAGAAAAAAAAGAGGTAAAAAAACAAGAGTGAGAGAGAGAGAGAGAGAATGGTGGGGCAAATCAGTAATCAATGAAAAAAATCTTTAACATTTTTTATAATTTTATTTTTAATAATCACTAACAATTATTTTAGAGCAGTTTATATTACCAAATAATACTTTCAGGATAATTTAGATTAACAAGTAATATGCAACCAATTTTGGTAATATTTTGCATCAACAAATGAAATTTTTAAGATATTAACAATCAATCTTTTAAAGATAGTTTGTATTAACAATTTTAAGATAATATATAAGAATTAATATTTTAGACAACTTACATTACATATACTGTTTTTAGATCAATTTATACTAAAAAGTAATCATTTTAGGAAAGTTTATATTAACAAGTAATGCTGTATACTAATGCTGAGAACATATACCAAATTTACATATTAAAATGAAAGTACCATCAAAAATTCCCCAAAATACCCATATATTCATGTAAATTAAGCTACAAAGCTCTTAAGCTACACTTGTCGAATACAGTAAATAAACAGTAAATACAATCTTTCCTGAAAAGGTTTCCATAAATAATTGCCTATTATACAAAATAGAAAGTAGAAATTCAGTTCAGTATTGTTAACAAGACACAAAGCTTAATAATTATCTGACATCTGTAAATCTAATAATTATAGTTTAGAGTCATCATCTCAATTGAGGCAACATTTTAAAGTCACAATTTCAGCCTTACCTTCTCTTTGTCTAGTTCTGAGCGAACATCGCTACGTACATTTGCCCAAGGCAAATCACATGGCCACCAGGGTGGCCGGCATTCCACTCGCCCCCAGCCTGGCTTACCCCGACCTGTTGAATATTTCAGCATTAAGGGTATGAATGCTCGCAACTGAGCCTGAAATAAAAATCAAATGATTCTCAAAGATGTTAAATATTTTATTTCAATCAATGTAACCAAACAAAAAGCATCTGATCAAATTTCATTTGCCATAAAATTATCTGTTGTAGCATACCTATGATATGTCCCCATTCACATAAATACAGTAGTAAATACTGTATGTTGGTCTGCAGTTGGAGATTCATTGTAGAATTCATTTGACTCACTTCTAGTAGTTGACTACTTCTACGTGCTGCTGGCAAATCTTATACATGTTGTTCTTGTCCTAAGTATTATCATTCATTACCAACCTTCATGTGATCATTCTATTCAGTAACTTTCCCTAGGTTACAACACTATCAAATCAAATTCTAGAGAGACATGATAGTAGCAGGCAATCTGCTGTCCTAGCTGTAGTCATTAGTTACATGTGTCCTATGAAGTGATTTTGAACAAAGGCAGACTCAAAATTTCATGCAAAAAACAAAACCTGTGAAAACAAGAGCAACTCAATCAGTCAGTCAGTTAAGTGCCATATGTGATACATGCTTGAGCAATCATGTTTCTTCTAATTCCTGACTGATTTACCCACAGTAGGTTGCCATTTCTTTCTGTTGCAGACTGGTTAAAAACCAAGGCTACAGGACTTAGGCTGTCCAGCTATTTAACCCATAGCTGGAGGGAGAAAAGATGGATTCATTTGTATTTGTGCATAATGGACTCAACTAGAATTTGAACTCAGCTCTCATTCATTTTCATTCAGAGCTGATATCCATTACACCACAACAATACAAAACAGAAATTAGAGAAAATATCAATTCAATATCATTAAGTGTCATCTTAATAAAGCCTTCATATTGCTTTGTTGTTTTTCTTTATTATTTTTCATATTACATTGTTCTTTTGTATTCAGTTCATTTCACAATTCTAAAATTAAAATAGGAAAAATAAGGGAAGTTTCTTTTAGTTGTAAAACAAGAAATGTAAAAACAAAATTATATCCTAAAATACATCATCCTTATAAAATGTAGAAACTGCAACCGACAGGCACTGATCTAAATTACAATGAATTATTTAGATTAATCTTTTTTTCAAAGAATAAGAAAAAGAAAGAAGCAAGAGGAGTTCAACTGCAATGAAGATTATAGTCATTGTGAACACCACATTCCTCTTATTAGCTGCATAGTATATACTTTGCCAGAGCTACATATGAGTTTTGAATTCAGAGTTGTCCTCCTGATAGACTGGTTGCCAACCATGGCTGAAGAGCCCAGTCTGCTCTACCATTTAACCCATAGACGGAGGGAAAGTAATAGATCCATACATTTCCCAAGAGTATTTGTGCTTAGGTGAATGTAACATACTCGACTGAAATTCAAACTCGACTCTCCAATTTCTCATCCTGAGCTGATACACATTACAAAAACTGTGCATGCACTCCTAACAATAGTGCAGAGGGGGGGGTAATGCAATGGACAGTAGCTTGGGACAAGAAATTGGGGAGCCAAATTCACATTCTTTTTGCTTTTGCTTTCATTTTAAAATTAAGTTGAGAAATCATTCTCAGCACATACCTGTGTCATTTTATCTACAGGTGTTGGAATTCCATCAATGACCAAAGGTGGCAGTTCATGAAGTGAGGGGTCATCTCGGTGGGCTGGAGGAGCTTGTTGAGCAAGGGCAGATTCCAGATTTGGCATTACCATCTCTCGACAATTGCGTAACTGAAAGACAGGAATACATGCATATGAACAAAACTGAATGGACATAGGCTCTCTGAGTACATTTCTTTTTTTAAATTTATATTCTCTCCCAAAGACAAACATGAGCCCTCTGGCAGGATACGAACCTGTGTTTCCCATTGCATGAGAGAAATCTTTCTTAGATGCAACATACTTTATACCAACTGAGTTATGAAATTGAGGTGTCAATGATCAAGTAAGGCCAAATAGTGCTTTATAAGAGCAATCCTCCTAGATTCTTGAAAGTGCATATCTGCTCAGTTTTGTATCTGAACATAACTTTAATAAGATATCTTTAATATACTCTATATAAGTTATTATATAATATGGCTTATTGTTCTTGATTTGTATAATTGTTATTATGCGGGGAAAAGGTTTTCTGTAAATCCTCCTCTATTTGGATTGGACACTATTTGTTTCCTGTGAAGACATTGTTTCTATTTGATACAGCAGGTAAAGAAAATTTTGGTTACTTGAACCATAACACTAGCCTCACAATGACTTTGACTTGACTATTCCAATCAAGGCCTATAAAACAAATGTTGCTCTTACTGACAGGAGACAACATCATGGTAACAGTGGGAATATTCTTTATTCAACTATCTGTTGTTGTTGTTGCAATAATCACAACCGGCAAAGCACTTTAGACCAACTAACAAAGGTTTGACACATCTGACTCACAGAGTCTCCTACCTTCTATGCACACATTGTCAGTAAGTCTAGAATAATGACAGCTGCTCACACTTGCTGTTCAGTTCTTATAGTTGTCACATGTATCCAAGGCAGGCAAGTTAGTCAGCACAACCACATTGATATTCAAATACATTAGCAGTGCCATTTGTGCTAATCAGTCACGATTTCCCCAAACAGCCAATTCATCAATGGGAAACAACAGGTCAGCACCACTCAGGCAGCTAATTATATAAAAGATTCATTCCCATCACACTAGATGACCCCTACTTGAAGTCTTTTGCTCAGCTGGCTTGTTTTTATTCTATACTATCCAGAATATGTATCAAACAGAGATTGTAGCTGTTTGTTTAAGGATTGAAGTCAGGCTCAAACAAAGTGTAACAGAGTTCATTTTTGTCTTGAGTTTTTGGTGACATGACAATATATTGCTGATTTGATTTAATTTTAATCACAGTAAAAGTTGGGTTGGGTTGGTAGATTTTATAACATATAAACCTTTGTTGCATTATTTACGCTATTTGCATGTAGATTATTGTTCTTATCTTTGTTGTTGTTATCACAAAGTTTCAGCCATTGCACTCTCCAGCATTCATCAGGTGTAAGTCATTTCAAGTAACCTATAGGGAATATTTAATCTACAGACGAAGACTGTTCTTATTCCACTGCCCATGTCTAGAGATATCTCATCTAGTTCTTATTTTGTTGGCTTAATTACTATTGAAATCCTTTTTCTATTATATTTCAGTTAATAAGTAGACATTAGCTGGGTTTATACTGGAGTTTATAGGTAAACACTGATTGGTCTAATGTTTGAGCTTATAAATAAATATTGGTTGGGTTTATACTTCAGTCTGAAAGCATCCATCCAGAAAGGGTTTTACTCCTCTGTAGAAGATGCATTCAGCATATACAAGGCTCACCAATAGGGAAAACTGTATGAGAAGAAGAATCCCTAAAAGACTTGGCATTAATTTTGTTTTTGTTCACTTATTATTAGTATTCTTTTAGGTGCTGTGTCCCTTCAGGAAGAGGCTTCTGACAATATCACATTAGAACACTGATTCTCATATGATCACTGAATTTAAGCAACATTGAGCCTGGTCAGTACCTAGATGGGTAACCACTTGGGAATACCAGGTGCTGTAAGCTTAGATGTGAAGTGGTGTAATGGATAACAAGTTGGAATTGGAAATTGGAGGGTCAGAATTCCAATTCCAGTTGGGTTTGATATATTCCCTTATATGCAATTACTATTGGAAAAGGTATGAATCCACCTCTTCTCCCTCCAGCTATTGGTTAATTAGTAGCACCTGTATCAGCAAATCCTTATATCACCCTCTTGACCTACCTCCTCAATGCATTTGTTGTAGACCTCTGTGTTGAGTTTGAGGGCCTGTGGGAAAATGAATGAAGGCATAATGTCACTATCACTAGTGATCACTGCAAACACCTTTGTAATCACCATCAGACTCAACCAACTCTTTCCGAATCTTCTGCACCGTCCTCAGATTGATACCCAAACACTCTGAAATGTTTGTATTGGAGCTTTCAATGTGAATGCCAAATATCACAGCATGCCATTTCCAAATTTCTGATGAAGTGAATTGCGTCATGGTGTTCTTTTTCTTAGAAATGGTACCCAACAAACCTTGCTATACTGTGCAGTTGACAAAATCAAAAACAAACAACACATATGCACAAAATTAAAAATATAAAATGATGACAAATTACCCATCGCACACTGTATTTTCTTATAACACAGAACCAGCTATTTGCCTTTTTCTTAGAAAACTCTTGAATAGTCAAATACAATGACTGCTGTCATCCTCCTCCTACTACCTTATTATTATACAATCAAAAGTATATAAAAAAGTAGAGCTAGAGTAACATAGTGTATTGTGTGCTATATGTGGAATAAAGACAATACAAGATCACTGACAAGATTTGCAAGTTAACCATTTGACAATTGTAACACTGTGTCTAAGTAAGCATTAAGAATTAGTGGCAAACTTGACAATTCAGTATATAACAAACATGTCTTAGAATTAAACAGATACAAGATCTTCAGAAAAGGTACAAATCTAATTTGGCTCCACATGAGTGTGTGGGTAACATAATGGTTATTAGCACAGAAAAGGAAATTGATGAGTTGAGTTCAGATTCTTGCCAAATCTTTTGTATTCACTTTGCACTAGTGCTTTTGGGAAAGGCATGAATGTATCTCTTCTTCCCCCCAGATAGTTGTTAAATACCAAAGTAAACTGGGATCTATAACCTTGATTGGCAAGCAGTCTACAAAAAAGACAACTCAGAAATGAAACTGGTTGGTTGTGGAGCTTTAACCTGTAAAACCTACTCGCTACTAAAACTAGAGCAACATCAGCTAGCATGGTGCTGTTGTATCCCTATACTCAATGGAGAGTCTGTAGTTTTTAAGTACAAAGGAATTATCCTGTACCACCTTGTGTAACAATTCTTAAAACAACAGCTGACAGTGGGAATATAACTGTAATGATATGTAAATGACTGCTTAATTAGCATAGCTAAGGCAAAGAGACTATAAACATGCCCAAGCAGTAAGGGGAGAGGCACAACAGGGTATGCAAGATTAATGACTATTACTGGACTGAGAAAAATACAAAGAAAAACACATTTCATAACAATAACATCTGGCTATAGATATGATAACTGGACATATAACTATTGCCAACAACATATGTGATAACAATTCAAATATAGGTTGTCAAAATTTCTTAAGAAAAAAAGCAGAAATAATTCAGTAAAGAATAACAAAGAAAGAGGATAAATAGATTATTATAACATTCTATCATGATTAGCTTTGACATTTACAAGACCTAATCTCATTGGTTGAAAAATAATGGAAATTTGAAAAAAAAAAGAAGAAAAAAAAAGAAAAAAGGGATTGGTTATTTTTGTACTTACCACACCTTCCAATGGCTGAGAACCAAAGACTTTGAAAGAATTATAATTCTGGGCAGATTTGCCAGGGGTGCAACATAGTACAACTGCCTGCTGCCCTACCCGTGTTGTATATTCTTCAATGGTAGCTTTTAGTTTCCTATAGAAAGAAATATAAGAAAATTTATAGCCTGATACAGTTTATAATATATCTTATTTTTTGGTATGTGCTTAAGTTTGAAAATATTTGCATCTTTTTTAGGTATAAATATATATTAGAGAGTCTACTTATATATTAAAAAAAAAAACATGTTTAGCATGTCATGATTTTTATTCTAGGGGCAATGAAGCAAAAAACAACATTCAGAATCAGATGGTCTCTATCAGTGCTTACTAAACTATGACTCACAACCCCAAATAGGGTCATGAGGCAAAATGCTGGGGTCGTGAAAATTTAAACACTTGAATTTCAGTTTATATGTTATTTCGCAAACACACAATATTTAACGTGATATGCCATGCAAGTGCTGTGGTAATAGAATGCATGTGTGGTGCCATTGTGACTAGTGCAGTTTCAGTGTAGTTGATTAATAAATGGGGTTGCAAAAAATCTTGTGATGAAAAATGGGGTCATGAATGAAAAAATTTTAAGAGGCACTAGTCTATATTATAAGTGTTGTGTTGCCTTCCAGTCTGTAACATAGTTGGAATTGTCCTCCCATGTCGACTGACGATTGATTTATTTATAGTAGTTTGATTTCATGCAAAACAGAGTAAGTCCATTTTGTATATCTCACTACACCTGGAAACAAAGAGATTTTATGCTGCTCATTGATCTTTGACTTCTCTTAACTATAGTATGAGATCTTATCTCTCTCGAGTTGTGTACCTTTTTTTTTATTGGGGATCTAGGTCTGAACTCATCTTTGTTCAATTCTTCTGACTCCATGTTGGATTCATGCATATCATCTGCCATAGTTTCTTTCCTATTGTGTTCACTTTTGACATCAGAAGCACTCATCCTTTCCTCCCTCTCATATTCATCTCCATATTTTATTTCTTCCTTGTTAATTCTAAGTCTTATTCAATCAGAGTGAACCAATAAATTCTGTCCATTTGTTGCTATTACAGCTGTATTATGTCCCTTTTGTACAATAAAGTTTGTTTTTTCGAGACTTGATTCTATGTCTTTTTTGTACCACATTTTCTCATTTGTTGAATAGGAGATTTTTATAGGGGATCTAATTTGTCTTCCCATCAATGCAGAGGGACTTTGCACTTTACTAACATGTGGAATGGTTCTCTAACTCAGTAAAAGTCTTGGTAGTTAGCTATCTATAGTGTCTATGGATGGAGAAAATTCCTTTAACCCAATTTTCACCATTCTCTCTGTAATTCCATTTGATTGCAGGTGGTGTTTTATAAGGGAGGCATCTAATTTGTTTTAAACATGAAAACAAAGTTTCATCACAAAATTCTGGTTTATTATCAGAAACTAATGTTTTTGGTACCCAATTTCTGGAAAATATTACTCATAATATTTGTTTTACCATGGCTTCCTTCCTATCCTGAACCCTAAGAACTTCAAGCTACCCATAAAATGAGCCAACCAAAATTAAAAATAGTCCTATGCCTTTAACATGTGCATGATCCATCTGAATGCAGGTCCAAGGCTCTTTTTCTTTAGGCCATGAGTATCTTAGTTTGCTGAAAGTTTTTTATTTCCATACATTTTGAGCAATTTTTCTACATCACATGAATAACCAGGTCATCACACTTCTAATTTTAATTGTCTCTGTGTTACTGTTATTTCACAATGAACATCATTGTGTACACTTTTTATTACATCTTTTCTTAATCTTTCTGGTGGTATTAAAACCTTTCCATTGCATATAAGACCATTCTCTATAATTAATTTGTGCCTTATCTCTTTGTAGAGTCTATCTGCTCCAGGACAATCACTCAATTCATTTCTTTTATTATTCTATATGAAATTTTGCTTATACTGGATCCCACAAGGTCTCAAATTCAAAACAATTTAGGGATAATATATCAGTTTCAATCCAGTACAATATTTTATCTTTTGAATTGTTTGATCTTTTTAATCATTCATTTTAGTCTTGGTAGAGCAACAACATGTGGAATAGTGTTTCTTTTCACATATTTGATGTCAAAGTCAAAGGTCATGAGTTTTATGGCCCATCTTAAATTTCTAGATTTGACTTAGGTAATTCCTTTCTGGGGTTAAAAAGAAACTCTAAAGATTTATGGTCAGATTTCAACAGAAACTTCCTACCTAATAAAAATTGTGCTCCATACGATAGCTAATGCTTCTTTTTCAATGTTTGAATAGTTAGCTTCAGCTGACATTAATTTCCTAGAAAGGTACATTATAGGGTGACATTGAGACAAAAATGCTGATACAGCATGCTCACTTGAGTCTATATTTAAGGTGAGTTCCTTTTTAGGATCAACATTTTTTTATGAGTTTTTTATAAGTGGTTTCATTAAATTTTCTAATGCTATATTCTGCCATTGAGTCCATTTAAATTCTCTATTCTTTTTGCATAATTCTACAAAGGGTTCTATTTATTTATTATATTTTGGCAAATATCTGTTATAAAAATTGGCTATCCGTATAAATGATTCCAATTTTTTTTTTATTTCTCCCCTGCTGCAACTTTATTGTCTTTTAACTTCTTGGCCCTCGCCTGGTCCGCAAAACAACAAATCCACATTTCCACAAAATCTGGTTCATTCAAGTGTTGTCTTCCAGTGATTAATGCAGTAGGAATTGTCACATGTGTCAACTGATAACTGACTTATTTGTAGTTGTTTGACTTTATAGGGTAAATCCATGTTATATATCTCACTACAATAAGATTGTTTCATATTTCTCAGCAGTGTTTGGTGTTCAAACCCAGATAAAAATCAATTTTGAATGCTGATTTTATAAAAGGGAAGTGTGGGTGGCATAATGGATATTCTCAGAATGAGAAATTGTAGAACCAAGTTTGAATTCCAGTCAGATTCATTTTATTCACTTACATGAAATGTAAAAGGTATAAATCCATCTCTTCTCCCTACAGCTATGGGTTAAATAGTAGGACTTGTATCTATAAAAATCATTGTTATTCCAAAAAGTTGTGAATGCAAAAAAAAAAAAAAGGATTATTCTTACAATCTGAAATGTGTTTCAGCTTTAAACGACACACAAAAGGTTGATAAGCCATTGTAAACAAATCAATCAATCAATTTTCCACATTAAGTTTATTGAACAACATGTCTTCTTTCAATATTTTCTGCTCTCTTTCATCCAACTTCACAAATCCATCTTCCCAAAACTTCTTTTTATCTTTCTCAGTAAAGAACTGTTCTAGCTAGCTTTTACAGTCTTCCATTGAATTTAAATTTTTCTTGTGAAGACAATTCTGTAAAAACTGGAATAAATGGTAATCAGAAGGTGCAATATCTGATGAATATGGTGGACTGAGAGAATACTTTGAAGCCAAGTCATAACAATTATCTTGCTGTATATTATCTTCATTAATTGCTACCTTCAATTGGTTTAATTAGAAGCTGGACTCCTTTAAATCAATCATTCAGAAAGAGTTCATGGTAGAGTACTTTTTCCAAATGCACCATATACACAATCTCATCTTATTTGGATGAGGACTAGACTTTATGGTTAGTGATTACTTGCTCCATGATCTCTTGCATTCCATATTGTTGTAAAGTATTAACTTTTCATCATCCATTAGTCTTAGAAGCAATTAAAATAATATTTTAAATAATACAGTAAAGACTGAAATAAGTAGTAATCAATAAATGCTATATCTGGTGAATATGGTGGACTGAGAGAATATTTTGCAGCCAAACGATAACAATTTTTTGCTTGGTCACCAAAGAAACATGCAGTCAAGCATTATCCTTCACTGGCCACATTATTCTTGTCTTCAAAAACTCTTCTGAAATATTTAGGACAATGTTTTTCTTATCAAACACAATTTCTTAAAATGCCTTTCAAAAAGATATTGAAGAAAGAAAACTTACCTTGTTCAAATCATGAATTTAAATGACTGCTTAGGTAAACTGGAGAAGAAAGAATTTCTAATGGTGCATAAGGCTTACAAATATAAGATTACCTCAATAGGCGTGTCTGTTGTCGCCTCCGTATGGATGGATTGGTCTCAAAAGAATGGGTCCTCTTCCTCTTCCTCCCACTAACAATAGCTGCAGCAGCAGCTACCCCCACAGGACCTGAATTTTAACAAAATTGAAAAAAAAAAAAAAAAAAGAAAAAAAAAGTCAGTCACTTTTTTCCCAGATATAATAATAGAATTTGTTTTTAACTTGACTTTTATTAGCTAAATATTAAAATATGAAATTTAACCTATCAAGTATCTGAAAGTATGTTATACAAGGTCTGATCAAAAAGCATTGGGATGGCACTATAAAACAGAAAACTACAATACATATCAGTTCAGCCTCTAATCTCCTTCAGAATCTACACACTTTATTCAGCATTGTTTCCACTGAGGGAAACATTCCTGGAACTCCTTTTTTGAGATAGCGAGTAAGTGAGAAGCTACCTCATCGGGTTCTCTTGGATTTTCTCGACATCTTGAAATCTTGTTCCTTTCAAGTGGGATTTGATTTTTGAAGTGAAAAAATTTGCAAGGGACAAGATCTGGGGAATATGGTGGTTGTTGAACCTGGGGAATGTTTTTTCTTAGCTAAAAACTGCTGCACAAGCCATGGTCACTGATGGAAACTTTGTGGTGCAGTGAGACAATCACACTCTACACACTTTCCTTCCAAGCACTATTTTAAACAACAGAAGTGAGCGAGAACTTGTGTATGCACAACAGAGTTCAAGGTCAATCTGTGCCAAACAGCTTCACTTTGCATACTTTAGCTCCATTACCATAGCAAAAGCTCTGATACTTTTTGATCAAACCCCATATATATATATATATATATATATATATATATATATACAAAACTACATTACCTGACCTTGTGTGTGTGTGTGTGTGTGTGTATATATATATATATATATACACACACACACACATATTCAATGTGAAATAGAAGGCTCATGTAAGGCTGATACATTTTAAAAAACAAAATGTAAACACTAACTAAAACCATAAATTTTCAAAAGAGCTAAAAATATATGAAAGAAAATTAGTCTGAAACATTTACTATTGAAACTCTCATTATTATAGTGAAGCCAACACAATGGGACAAATGTAAACAGTTCATGTTATTGGAGTATTTACCTGCATTAGCCAGTTGAGAGGTGACAGGGTCAGTGACTGCATTGTTAAGGAGGTCAGTTTCATCAAAAGGCTCACTCTCTGGAGAGCTAGGGTCATCACTGATGCCATCACTCATGATACTCCCCGTGTCCATATGAGAGGAGAGACCACTGAGATTGGTCATGGCAGACAGGATGACATTGCTACTGCTGCTGTTCATGAGGGACTACCTGCTGGGAACACTGGATATGATGAGAAAGTGAGGAGAGCCGGTAACCAACCCAGATGGATGCAGACAATTGTCAGTGGCCAGAGCTACGCCATTGGACTATGAGTGAGTAAAGACTGCAAAGAAGAATTTTTAAAAGGAATTACAAAATATTCACTAAATAATCATCACTTTCTAATTTTAGTTTATCCATTAAGGAACTGAAAGAATTACCATTTTACAGTGCCTGATATTGTTTGCCCAGCAGTCAATATATGGCAGACTTATATGGGTCCAGGTGAAAAAAACCCCAAAAGACATGAAATTTAAACAACAATGAATAAATATATTGACAAACTATATTACACAAGTTATCGATAGTTCATTACCATCTTTAGTTGATGTCTCTGAAGTACTTACATACCATATATTTTAGAGAGAGAGAGAGAAAAGAATGTGCTGACGTTTCAAAGTCAAAAAGGGAATGATGTAGTCAGAGGCAGTAATCCAAGAGTAAAGATGTAAATCTTAGTTTAGTTATAATTTTAATAAAAATATTATCATATAACTAACAATTCCAAGAGTTGTTCAAATTATTGATCCCTTTCTTTGTGCTGTTTATGTTGTAGTGAGCCCAAATGTAAAAAAATTAAAATAAAATATGAAAATAAAATATATATATAAAAAAAATCCAAATTAAAATAAAGCTTTCCTTAAAACCCATTTCCTTTTTCTCTCTTTTTCTACCCTTCCCCCTCCATACTTATCTTTCAGCTAATGAGAAAGTAACCCTCAAATAAAAAAGAGAAAGAAGAAAAGACTGAACACATCTGTGAAACAGATTGAAATTTTCTAGTTATTGTAACTAGAAATCTACTAAAATAAGAGAGGCTTCACATATAACTTCTGCTATAAAAAGAAAAAAAATGAAAAAGAAAGGTATGCTGGAAAATAAAAGAATTTTGGCCAATCAAAAAACAACAAAGAAAATTTTGATGTTAGCTGAAGCCAAGCTTCATGCCAAGTAGTCTTGAGCCCTTTCTTAAGTGGATATAAGGAGACAACCAACAGAGAAGGGACTGTCAAAGAAACCAGCCAGGCCTGTTGCATGAAGCTAGTGGTCATCTTCTTACAAAGACTCATTTCAACTGATGTCAAATAAATAAGCATATATTATTTGTTTATACGTCTGATTCTGTTTGTTTATTTTGAAGTTTCCAAGAAATATTACTAAGAACCTCTAGTCCTTCTCCACAATGTCTTTATCACAATGTTCTGGCTAATCAATTCTACAACCTTCTTCATGTTTATAATCTACAAATAAAGAGAGGTATCTTTTCAGAAGCAAGTGGAAAAAAGAAAAGAAATGGTCATTAATAACTAATTCCCAGCAATATGAATGATACAGATATCATTCTCAGCAACCTGTATAACACATATTTGTACCAAAGAAGGCTTGAAGGTGGTTGTAGAATGGATGTACCAGTACATGGTAGAGACAACAAAAGTAAAATGAAAAATGAGTTCAGCATTTTGAACAACTCTTGGAATGATAAATCAATCATATGTCTTGGAAAAACAAAGTATGTTTACTTGGGTTATAAATTCATTAGTTTGGCCTCAAAGAAATTACTTATGTCTAAAATGCATTATTTACTTTACAAACCTTATGGAATATAAACCCAAACATTTTCAAATATAAGTAATTATTATTTACATTATTTACATTTGCACTTATTTTTTTGTTATTATCATAACACTAGCCAAATTACCCACACCTTGCTGCATGTCATACATTTTTTGTAAGAAAATGTTTGATTTTAAATCATTGTTATAATTTGTGGAGAAAAATGATACATTTTAATATTACTCAATGATCTTGCCATCCATCTTTTGGCTTTCTTTTTCTATATTTTAGATAGGAGTCATTCCCTTTTCTCCTTCTATATTTGGCATAGGAGTCATTCCTTTGTTCAAATTTAAATTTAATTTATATCAAAGGGAAAATTCAGTGTACCGAGTACCCTCGTTTCAAAATATATATGGTTATTAGGGTCTATCTCCAAAACCCTAGGAGGAGTACGATAACAAACAAAGGCGACAACTTTATATATAAGATTTTATTGGATGTACTTTCCAGCTTGCTTCAAGTATCTGTCAGTTTGACTAACCTTTCAAGAATTTTGAACTGAACCCTTTATTTAATCTACAGGGATGTCTTGTTCTTTTTTTTTAGTACTGCTCAATTATTGTCATGTTCTCTTTCCACTGAGCCCAAGTTGAACTTTGTGAGGGTGATTTATGATTGTTGAGTTCTTGCTTTATTTGGAATGTTAATAGGAGAAAACATGAGAGAATGAACAAGAGAGGAAATGTCTTCTTTAGTCAAACAAAAGACCCATTTTATTTCACATGGAAAGGCAGGAATGTTTTAACACACCTTTTGACTGACCACTGTGGCTCCTGGTTGTTTAATATACATTTTCATGGTTAAAATAATGTAATATTTATACCATGTGTTTAGATTGCATGCTTTGCTTACATTCATGCTTTGCTTACATACATTTCATCTATTTTCCTTTGATTCCACTAACCATGACCTTCTTTTGACTAAGCCACATTGAGTAACTCCATGTCAAATCAACAAGGGAGAAGCCACGGCTATCACAGAGTTTGTTCAAATTTGACACAGTTATAGATCTTTTTGAAAAAAGATACAGTGGCACCGGTCTCACAGTTCTATCTCAAAAGGTTCTGGAGATATAAACTTTGTAAAAAAAATGTGAATTTTCTTAAGGTAATGACAAAGTTTAAAAGTCAGTATGGTATTTTTGCCTTAAAGATTTGTTCATATGCCATGGAATGATGCACTGCCAAATATATTATGGTAAGTTATAGCTCATATCTTAATCTTGCACTGTTTTCTCCGTTGAATAGTGTGAGATTTAACTCTTTAAAGCTGGAAGCACCAAATGCACCAGCATGTTTCACGGTGTTAACACTCATTACATGATCAATTAGAAGTACTGGAGAGCTAAAACTTTACTCTCTTATAAAATCCACTTGTAACACTTGATTTTCAATGGTTTTTGAGATATATCAGTTTAACTGCACTGACATTGCAGACTCAGATGTTTCAACAATTCAGTTAGGACTCAAGGGATTTAACAATTGAAATCTCTTCAGGGCTGATCAGGTTTAAGAAACAATTTTCTTCTGATTGCTCAAGTATAATAACCCAAGTATTATCTTCATGCTGATTTTGATATGCACTCTGCTGCATCTGCAGCCTTGCAATAGAGGCTTTTTTTGTTTCAATTTCTCATTTAATCATATAAAACACTTTTCTGATAGACCAAGTTGTTTTTTGTTTTTTTTGCATGTTTACTGTAAGGTTCATCCTGTACAAGGCCTGGGGGCCACTCAAGATAGAAGGTTACCTTAAGGGGTAATTTATACAGATAGAAGGGGAAGATAATGGTTAATTCTAGACTTGAACAGGTTGAGATTGTAGTAATTGGGAAGAAGCTGTTTGGGTTGAACTTCTGTTTCCTTTTCTTCCTAAGGGAATTATGCAATTGAAAGTCGAATTTACAATGTTAATTCAATCTATAATCAGACTGAGTTGTAATGTGCCTCTTTTCAAAATTCTTGTTCTACTGATGTAACGAGATATTGGCCAGTTATTTTTCTTACATTTTTATATAATCAATGTCTTTTTTTCTTACATTTTTATATATTGTCAATATGAATATCTTTACCTAATATATTTTTAATCTGTATGAAATCATGGTGTCTATTTACTTATAGTATACCTCTACAGATATAGTCTAAGCATGGGACATAAAATCTTGCCTAAAAATAAAATCAACATTCCCATTAATAAAATTGAACTCAAATGAACTACATTAAATAGGACAAATATTATTATGAGAAGACATGTACACATTTTTTTTTCAATGGTGGAACGTTAACAATCATGTTTGTTTATATAAGATGGGGAGGGTGTGGTTGAAAAAGTGGGCAGCTGAAACAGAAGGAGGAAAAGACATGAAAATGGAGTCAGAGAATATGCTTCACTAAGCTGGGTTAGCCAGTGGGGATTCTTCAACCATGTAACACAAACGTGCACACACACACACACACACACACACACACACTGAAAGTATTTCTCAATGAGAGCTTCTCAATGTTCCAGTCTGTTCAGCTAAATTGGTCAAATTGAAAATCAGTAAGTAAATGCAAAGATTTATAATTTGTTGAAATTGACTAGTGTGGTTGCATGACTTTTACCTTTTTAGTCATTTTGTTTATTGTCTTTTTTGACACATCAAGCAGAAATTTGCCAAATTTAAGGGCAAGCTATGGCTCATCTGGAAAACACGTTTAGCTTATTATGTTAGCAATACAAAAATTGAAATATTATAGTTATTTAGTAAGTACGACTTAGTCTGTCATCAAACAACAACAATAGTGAAATATTCATGTGGATTGAACTCAAACACTAGTTAATTGGTGAGACTATCTTGCTAGCCATTGTGCCTAGGTGGTTTGTTATAATATAGAAGTTGCCATATAAACCTTAATTCTTGTATTTATAGTTCTACTTGTAAAATCCATATTAAACATGCTACATAAATATTTACTTGTGGCATCAAAACTATAGATATTTTATGCCACATAACTATTCTGATGAGTTTATTTATATACTTGTAAAATCTTCAATAATCAGAGTCATAAATATCTGTGAGCAAAGCTGGGAGGTGTCATGACTCATCTTATAAATATGTTGGTTCTTTAGCCATATAGCTTGGGTTGAATAATATAAATTTGTTTTCATACTCTCAACATTGAGTAGCCTTGTGCCTGTCTTATTTGGCTTGAAGTGAGTCTTATTGGCTTATCTGAGAAAGACATTAATTGAGTTTATTAACAAATCTTAAGAAGTATAACTGTTATAGCCCATTTGGTAAAGAAAAGTACTTAATTGGTGTTTTAAACAAAAATTTGGTTATCGTTTAAATTAGATAACCTTTCCAACTTCCCTTGCTTGGATGTATTTTCATTTTTTTAAAGAACTATTTCAGAGTTCAACATTTTTGGTAATTTTAGATAGGAGTTATTTTTGGGGTCCACTCTGCTGAAATATCTTATTTTAACTTAGGAATAAGCACATATGCATTAACAAACACCATGGCAACCATACACACAGACATACACATTCAATGGTTTTACGACTTAGATGTTTGTGACACAAAAATTTCAAAATTAATTTGAGGAAATTAGAAATAACTTTTGAGCTATTATTAGAAAATTCAACAGAAAATTTATAAATACTATGAACTGATGTTTTAAATTTGAGACTTTTTTGTTTTTATTGAATTGTGATCAGGTAGCGATACACACACACGCACGCACATATAATAAATTTCTTTATAATCATATAAATAGGAATGAACACATATTTACATAGGTACACATGCAGATACACACAATACAGATATATGCCTATATATATATATATATATATATGTATATATATATATATATATATATATATATATATATATATATATATAGGTTTTGTTAAAGACAACTTTACAAGATACTGCAATTAAGCATTTTACTTAATTTTTTCTTGCTCAGGTCGACTGAGGTTGTGTATTTTTTATGATATTTCTAAGAAAAAATTTGCTTATAATTAACATGTATATGGCTTTTGTAGAAGACATTGACATTGTTGTTTTTATCTGTAGTATCGTTTTTAGTTACTTTAGAAAAAAATAGTCTAATCTGGTGGTCGATGAAGTAGTTAGGAAAAATGTTGTTAACTAGTGTCTGTTTTACATTATTGAAAAAGGTGATAATAGGAGGAATTTTTATGGGCTCTCTTTAGGGAATTTTTTAAAAACTACTATTTTATATCTAGGTGGGCATTCACTCTTAAAATTAAGGTGGTAAGAGTTTCTGCTAGCGGACAGACACTTTGAGTCCAGGAAAGAAAACACTTCTACATGCACAAGAAAAATTAAATAAAAAGCTTAATCACATTACCTTGTCAGTCATCTTGAATGAAACCTGTACAAAAGAGGTATTGCTGCCCAAATATACATATATATATATATATATATATATATATATATATATATATATATATGAAGAGGGAGGGAAAGAGAGTCTATAAATTGATTAGTAAATGTGCAAAGGAGTTTACTAATCACTTTATAGACTATAGCAGATCTAATTATCTAAAAAGTACTTTTTGACAAATATTATGCTGGCCTTAAAAATACATTAAATTCTGGCAATTTTTATATATTTTAATAGGTGTCATCGAGTTGCATTATATATATATATATATATATATATATATATATATATATATATATATATATATATTTTGCATAATATATATATATAGTATACTAGACCCTTCTGTCACTTTCGACATATAAGGGTCAAGCAGCTCATGTTTAATTGTGTATTTCAATTACAATGTGTTTGTCTTTGTAATTTACCTCTGAAGATGATCTTAGAAAAGGTTGAAAGTACCTGGGTTAAAAAAAAACTAAGGCACCTTCCTTGATGGATTTCAACTCAGTATCAAGGAACTAATTAAACAATTTGAAAGAATCAATATAAAAATAACTAGACACAATATGTCTATATTTTTCAACAAAACATGTTAAAATGAAAATATGCTGTCTAAATGTGTGTGTATAATATATATATATATATATATATATAATAGGATAAAACTGCCACCCAATAGTTAATGTTTAATATTGAAATTAAACATGAATATTGCTGACTAGTTTCGAAACATAGTAATTTCTGTGTCGTGATGGAATCATATTTAAAAAAAAAAATAATTATAATCCAGGCTCTAATTCTGTATCAAGCACTGTTTTTTTTTTAAAATAAAAACAAAAATACTAAAGAACTTTGGATTATCAATCTAACAGTTCTTTCCAATTATAACAATACACACACACATATATATATATATATATATATATATATATATATATATATATATATATATATATATATATATATATATATAGTTGGATTGATGTGAGTTTGTGACCTGGGGTTTCACATTTGTCAGACAAATATATAATATACTACTAATAATAATATAATATACTACACACACACACACACATATTATATATATATTATATTATATATATTATATGTGTGTGCGTGTGTGTGTATTTAGGCAGCAATCCTTCTTTCATGCGCATTTCATTGAATACAACAGACAAGGTGCTTTTATTTAGTTTTTTATACAATTTCTCATGCGATCTAATAATTTTTTTCTTTTCAGATGATAAATTATATAAAAACTGTCTGAATGGAGAAAATATCTTGACTGTGTTTTGAAAAATGAAAGCATTTTATAAAACATACATGCAACAAACTATTTCTTATTTTAACAGTTAAAATATAATCCTTGAAAGTGGCTAAATGTATAGCTAAAAGCACTCAGATAAAAAGAACATTTGGACAGTTTTTATATACTTTATCATCTGAAAAGAAAAAAATTATAGAACGCATGCGAAATTGTATAAAAAACTAAAAAGCACCTTGTCTGTCATATTCAATGAAATGTGCATATATATATATATATATATATATATATATATATATATATATATATAATGGCTGGCTCATTTCTGAGAACAATATTTGCGAGGGTGGTGAGTCAATCCCTTATGTAGACACCTGCTCAGGCACACTTGTGTTTGTTCAACAACTACAGAGCCCACTTGTGATTTATACTGCAACTATGCTTTGCAAACCTTAGTTATAGTTTCTGGGAGAGAGTACATCCTCTGCCAATATCAACAAGTCAAACAAGGCTAGTACACTGTTCAAACCGTTGGTCATAATGACTTGTGACTTTCTGCTAGGACAACCACTGACAGCCTCAGAATAGTTCCATCTGCCTAATTTAACTCACAAGACCTAGGTCAACACATTGGCATGGTTTTCAGGCACTTTGTAAAGGTGACATATGCTGGGATCACCTTCCAAGGAGGATAACATCAAGAAGATATCTTCTTGACAAATCGACCATGGTGAGATTCAAATCTAGGTCTCATGGTCAGAAATCAAATATTCCTATATTAAAATATATATATATATATATATATATATATATATATATATATATATATTTTTTATTGAATGTGACAGGCAAGAAAAAATCTTACTTTAAATGTGTTGGTGGTCTTCTAAGAAGACACCTCAACATAAAGTCATGCCACATCTTTTCACACAGATTATGATTTAGTACTATTTCTACACAATACACCTTATAACACAAACATTAACAAGGAACACCTTGAATGGTTAATAAATTGGCCAAAAGCACTTGGGGCAATAACTATTAATCTTTAAGATTTTCCTTGTCTATCAAATTCAATGAAACATATTTAAAAGAAGGTTTTTCAATATATATATATATATATATATATATATATATATATATATATATGATCTGAAAGATAGAGAAAAGGAATAATGAGTGTGTATAAGGAGACAAGAAAAGTATGAAAAGAAATAACCCTAATATTCTATAGATGTGCACATATACACATATACAGGCAGCACACACACACACACACATGCTCACAAAGAAAAAAAAATCAATCTAACACCAATAAAAAAAGTGCACAAATTATTTTTTTAACTTAATAAAAAAATAATGAAAAAAAATCATGTAGTTTTCAAATTTTCATGTCATGGAGTGTGTTTTTGTAGGACCCCTGAGTGTATGAGGCATTATGGTGAATGGAGGTTTCATTGATAACAGACAGATTCTTTTGGTGTATGTGGTAAATTGTAATGTTAATGGGTCGTGAAGCAGATTAGCTAGGTATAGGATAGCAGTGATGACCAGCCTCAGCTTACACCCCCCCCCTCTTTTCAGCCTTGTGCCACAATTTTGTATTTTTACAAAATAAATCTTTGGCAGGATTCAAAGAATGCTGGAGAATGCATCTTATTCTCTAATAAGATTTTCTTGACTATTCAGGCTGGTAGAATCAAATAAATAAATATGTTTAATAAATAAATTGAGCATTTACTCAGATACAAGTATCTACTAAAAATAAGTAATAAAAATCTGTCTAATTAATAAATTTAAAAAAAATCCCTTTCTTTATAAATATATATAAAACACAGGAAGATATTCATTTGTGATATATTGAACCATTTTATGTAATATCTAACAAAATAGTGGAATACAAACTTACCTTTTTTTTCTTCACTTATTCATTGTTACAGCAAATATATTTTCTGGCCTTACAATATGAAAGAGACTACAGTGCATTCCAAAATTATTGGGTTCTTTTAGGCAGAACACTTGGAAGATTAGTTTGATGGCTACATTAAAACAAAGAAATAAAAATGATTTAAAAAGCATATTTAATTGACAAATTATAATTGTGCTTTACACTCATAGTAATGTAAAATTAAAATTGACTCTAGTTGTCAATCTCTGACATTCATTAGTTGAAAAAAAATAAACAAACAAAAAATAGGTATTTTCTTTAGTGTGGAAAAGTTTAAATATGAGAGTACAGATCGGTTATAGTTCATATTTCAGACCTGGTGAATTCTATTTAAAAGTGAGGAGTTAGCTTTTATTCTTTGGTATCTTATAGATTAGTAAATGTAGTACATCACTGAATTTCTAGAAATTGTAAAATTTCCAAAAATTCTGAAAATTTAGTATGTTTTGTTGAATTTTCAATTTACAATTTATATTAATATATTCAACATATCATATTTTCTCCTATCCATCAGAATCAGAAGTCAGTCTTTTAGTCTTGACAAAAATACAGGATTTTTTAAATGTAAATTTTCAAGGCAAATAAAATATTAGCTGTTAAAGAAAATATTTGGCATTCATTAGCTGAGCAGCTTGTACTATTCTCGGTTTAAATTTATAAAATCTTTCTCTTAAAAAAGGAAAAAAGGTTTCTGAAGTCCAGTAGCTGTTTCCAGTTTACTCTTTCCACTATCAATGGAGGTTTCCTGCTTAACCTTTTATTTGAAGTAGTGTCAAATATCAACTTAAGTTCTCCCCACTTGAAAATTTGAATGACACAACTAGCCTACCGAATGTGGCCTTGTGCCATACTCAGGTTAGTAACCACCTATTAACATAATGAATTAAAATAAATTCCTTATACTTTGATTTTGAGTGAATCTTGTCTTCATTTATCTCAAAGGAGCAGTAAGTGTTTACAAGAGTTAAGGAAGATGCAATAAATTTAACAGAGCCTGTATTCATTGTTTGAGTCTGTACTACCCATCCCAGGGATTGAACAGTTATTGTAATATTAATAGACAACAAGATGAGATATCCCTAGACATGGACACAGTGGAACAAGAAACAATCAACCCACTGTAAATTAAATAAAGGGTTCAGTTCAAAATTCCCTGAAGGTTACCAACTAACAGTGCAACTTTTAAGGTTCAAAGATATTTTAAATTGGAGTCATTGGGGAAGGAATAGAAACAAGTGGGGTCTCTAATCGAAAAAAAAAGTTTGATTACCCTTGATCTAGACCAATTTTTTTCAGATAAAAACAGGATCAAATTCAAGCAAGCTTTAACAAATTTAATGGCTTTTTGAGTAAAGAATTCCAATGTAGAATAAACTTGTTAAAGTTGACAGGGATATTTTGACTGAGTAAGTTTTTCTGTGGATTCTTATAATTTGTTTTCTTTAAATAACACAATTTCATATTGAATAAACTGACTATTGTTTGTTAGCTAAAATATATTTAATAAAGAATAAAATTATTTACACTATTCATATTGTTTGGACTGTCGTCCTCATCTTTATTGCTACACGTTGTATACTCCAGCCTTCTTCAGGTGATATTTATTTGAATTTCAAACTGAACACAGATTAGTCAATCTGTATATTGATGTTTCTGAAGATTGGTTCAATGACATTTGTGTAGACATTCTTCCCATGTTTATTTCCTGAAATGAGTTGACATATAACCTTCACACTTCTGGGTTGCTCAGTAAAGTCACTGAGAATCAGTTCCATTTCCTCCACCCACCACTTCAAACAAATATCACCTGAAGAAGGCCAAAGTGTACAACAGCTGAGACATTGTTAATGTAACAATAAAGATGAGGATAACAGTCTGAACAATGTAAATAGTGTAAATAGTTACAATACCTTATTTCAGAAATATAGAAAGAATAAAGTTCTCTTAAACATCTCACTTATGGAACTCTCTTCTGGCTTTTACAGTCATCTTTGATATCAAAAAATTTAAATGCAATTTCAATCATTATTTTCTGTCTTCTTAATTCCTATTATTTTATTGTTATCTCTCCTTAATAATGTTTTCTTTTTCTCATATTCTCTCACACTCAGTAGTCCCTTGCATCTTAGTGGCATTATTGCCTTGTTTGGAGTGAAATGATTAAAAAAAAATTAAATGAATGTTGTTTTATGACAAACTAACTTCAATATAATGATTGCTTAAGTACCAAAGGGCATTTTAATAGATTCCTTTCATCTTTAATCATATATTCAATTCATGCTTTTGTTTTTAAAACATCGAAAATTTGGAAATATTATAATAATATCCTTGTATGTAGACCAGAAACTAAACAAGACAAAAGTGTTCAATAACTTGGAATCTTTCAAATACCCTGATCGTTTTAGAGCACTGGTTGTGATATAATGGTTAACATGTTAACCTAATGAGTCATTAATAATTATTTTAATGTGAGCTTAGTCTTTACTGGATACCCCCACACAAGCATAGTAAGCACCAACATCTTCACCACCTTTCTGTGCATATGTCTTTAATATGCAAAAGAAAAAAAAAATCAGACAACCAACTTAAGTACATAAAAAGATCTCCTTTCAATAAAAGCAAGGAATTGTATTACTGTTTATATTTATAAATGGCACACTTCCTAGAAAGATTTGTTTGACATAGATAAATCATTTACTACCAAAGGAAATAGCTTTTTTGCCAGGGTGGAAAAGATATGTCTCACTCTTTCTCTCTCTCACACACACACACACAGGATGTGATTTATTTGATTTCTGCTTTTGGACTATCCACGCTGAAAAAAAAACAAGTTTACTTTGTTTTTAAAAAATAACTTCTTCAGACACACTGAAGTCTATCTGAATTTTACAAGGAGAGGGAATTTAAAAATTATTAACACATGCCTAATTGGTACAAACAAATCTTAGGAGTGTTTGCTAAATAACTATGGGAAAGTTTAGCAGTACCTCCTGAAAATCTTGGTGGTAGCTTAGTGTTTAAAATGTTTGACTGGAGAATACAAGGGTTACAGTTCAATGCCTATTTGCAAATAAACTGAGCTCTTAACACTAAATCATTTTCAAGAAAATGTATACTTGTAATATCTACTTGATGAAATACAATAAAAAATATCAAGATTAAGTTCAAAAGTGAGTTTACTTCATCTTCATGTTAGAATGAGGGTAACTTGCTCAGCATTGTCCTCATTTTCCATTCCCTGTTTCCATGCATGGATATCAAACAAGTGGAATTGGTAAGTTGTACACCCTTAGAAGAAAAAAATGATCTCATAAATTTCTATTTTCATCATAACAAAATAAAATCCAGAATAATCATCCGATTCTATTTAAGAGCACTCAGAATTTGTAAGCACTCAGAATTTGTAAGCTTTAGTATTTATATAAAGAGGAGAAATACATGAAAAATACTTTCAAGCTTCTCCAATACCCATTTCAGCAAACCTTGTATTTCATTGAGTGTACTGAAAATAAAAAAGTATTTAAATTTTTTTGTTGATTTTGTCAATGGGACATTTAGAAGACTTATGTTCTATGGGTCCCTTAAAATAGAGCTAGAAGTTTATTACTTTTATTTATGACTAATTCATCACACTGTGCAAGTTGGGTGGGGGTAAATGTTTCTGTTAATCACTCGGATTTTTTAACCGATATCTTCCTTACATGGAGAAATTTTAAAGTTGCCAAACATGACCAATATTCTTTCGGCAGACTAACTCTCATGTCAGTGTCATAATTTTATCATTATAGCCTACCATACTTCTAAGAAGAATTTAGAATTTAAACTGCATTCAATCCTATGAATTGGGCAAAATTAAAAATGTTAGTTTACATTTCAAGATTGAATTTTAGCTAATTTTGCTATGATGTTAAAATTAGGAAAATATTTCTGATGCATAATTATAAATATTTAAAAAAAAAATGAAAATGTAATGACTATTGAGAACAGTAAAATAAATGTTACAGATTTTTCATCAATTTTACAAACAAAACATTACGAAGAATTTTATCTGTATTCCTTGGAATAATGATAAAACAATGGCACTAAATAGTAAGCAAAGGAAATATTTCTCTTGATAGGTGTTGAAAAATTATTTTCTCACCAGTTACTTCATCATAAGGAATCTCATTTAATGGACAGTATTTCTTTAAAAACTATAGCTGTGAGTAACAAATAGTAATAAATATCACTGTGGCTCTAATTATTGCTGGCATTGTAATTTTATCATTATAGCCCTCCATAGTGTTAAAAGGTTGTTTCTTTTTATTTGATTATCTAATTGCAAAAAATACTAATGAGAATATCAATGTTTGTTTGTGTTAAGAACCATTGTACATAGTCATAAATTTTTTACAAAACATTAAATATACTTTATTTGTAGAATGTTGATTTCTTTCAATAATTAAAGTTATTTAAAAAAAAACAAAAAACAAGATTCATATGTCATGAAAACAATGTTTGTTTTTTGGTATAGATTGTTAGAGTATTTTAGCATGTAAAACAACAGTATAAAAAAAAAGAGCGTGAATCAAAGCAATTATATTTTAGAGTTGGGCACTTTGGCGTGGTGTAATGATTAGCTAGAACAATTATGACTGAGTAGTGAGTTCAATTTTCACTGGGTGCCCCATACTTTTGGACTTGTGCCACATCTGAGCTACGCTTGGAAAATCTCTATATCTTAGAGTTTTTTTTTCAAAATTTGTTTGAATTATTGAACTCATTTTTATATTGATTACCACATTTAGACCAATTCATTTTGCAGTCTTCTTTAAATGTACAAGCCGTAAGGAAAAAGGGAGGGGTCAATTTTTCCTAAAATGGTGGTAAACACAAAAGAAATGATTGCCAATAGGCACAGCTCATTCTCAGCAACCCATGTAACACAGGCAATTCCATTCATTCTCAGCAACCCATGTAACACAGGCAATTCCATTCATTCTCAGCAACCCATGTAACACAGGCAAATTCATTCTCAGCAAAGCACTTGTGTTTGCATTCATCTAAAAAACAGACAAATACAAAACTTTGCAAAAAGTTATAGTCAACTTTTAAAAAAAATGTAAAAATCTATAACAACCACCCACCTTTACCCAAAAGAGATAAGTAAAGTAGATAAAAAAAATTAACAACTGAAACTACATGCCATCTATATAAACTTGTACTTTCTTTTTCAATGTGTAATGACATTTTCTTTTATAATCATTTCACCTCAAGAAAAATAAAGCTATAAAATATGTTTATATTTTAAAGATTTTTTTTTTTTGTGATAATAATGATTTAGTTATACAAGTCTAACTAATTAACTCATAGCTGGGTGTAGAAGAGGTGGATTCATACCTTTCTCAAAGGTATTTGAACATAAGCAAATATAATGAACCCAACTAGAATTGGCACTCAGCTTTCCAATTAATAATTCCAAGCCATTATCCATTACATCACCTGCTTATCCAAGCTTACAGCAACTTCTATCCCCCAACTGGTCACCCATTTAGGTACTAACCAGGCTTGATGTTGCTTAACTTCAATGATTGTACAGGAACCAGTGTTTCAACAAGATGTGGCCATAAGCCAATAATATTAGTGATTAAATAAATAAATATCTTGGAATTGTATTTGGCATCTGCACAAGTATTTCTTGTCCTTCTCAGCTTGTGAAGGTCCTTTGTTGGATGTAGGCCTTCCTCCAGATTCATGAGGAGGAGTAAGCCGCATTAGCTCAGTATGTGTTGATAGGGGTGGATGTGACACACTTAGGAAAACATGTCTCTTTTAGATTCAGGATCACTCAAGGGTATTTGTGCATAAGTAAATGTAATAAACACAAATGGAATTTGAACACAGCTCTCCGATTTCTCATTCTGACCTGTCATCCATTATACCACTCACTGCACATTGCACATCCATGCTTACAACACTTTGTATTCTGAAGTAGTCACCCATCTAGGTACTAACCAGGATCGATGTTGCTTAACTTCAGTGATCTAACAAGATCGTTATATGGCCATACCAGTATTTAGTGGTAGATATTAGAATAGGAGTGATCAATTTATCAAATATGATATTTATCCTTGACTATAAAAGAGGAGACATTTTCTGAGCATAAACAGGAATATTGGTCGATGCATCCATTTATTACAGACTTTGTTCATTGTTAAACATGCCTTGTTAATCATTACTGTAGATCAGTGGTTCTCAACCTTTTTTTACCCATGGACCCCTTTCCCCTTCTTTTTATCTTGGTGGACCCCTTCATAGCTATTGGACATAAGAACAATTTTCTATTCTTCACTAATATAAATTTTAAGGTTTTAATTATCAAAGAAATAGTATACGATTAAGCTTTATTTTTAAATGAAAACTAATTTAATACAAATAAAATATTCTACTATAATTATAATAATAATTATTATTACTATTTTTAATTAACACAACAATTGAGTTTTGCCTGTGGACCCCCGGAAATATTACATGGACCCCTAGGGTCCATGTAGACCCCGGTTGAGAACCACTGCTGTAGATAATTATTACAATATTGCCCATAAACAAGTACATCCCTATATAGTTGTGGGGATTACCTTCACCTTGTTCCCAGTTCAAGAACATCTATGCAGCCTAGTGGGTGATAAATTACTACAACTCCTTTTTCTATAGATGAAATGTTTTCATGGCAAATGTTCTGACCAGCAAAATTCTTAGATACATGCCACATACTCTTGGACAAATCATCCCCATTCCCTTTATATTCCATTAGTAAGAAGAAAGTTCCATTTGGACAGATTCTTATGAAGAGCCGCTACTTGTGAGAGCATGCTTCCACAATCATTACAATTTTAACCTTTTTGAGTCTAGGGCCAACTGTTATCTTTCCTACATATTCCCATATTCTGTATTTGTTATTTCCCCCTCTAACATTCACACACCAACCTCATTCATTAACCTTCTATCATGGGTAGCTTTGAGGTCTTGTTTTGGGTGAACAATTAATTTAAAAAAAAAGAAAAAAAAAAAAGAAAGAAAAGCAGAAAAATAAACACTCTTCCTCTTTTTTACTCCAGATGTAGTAACAAGAACACAGCACTCTTCCCCGGCAAACCAACTAGGTAATTTCAAACAAACCATGTGGATATTACTCACACACACACACACGCACACAATGGTTAAGTACTTAAATGTTTTGTTTCTTTTTTTTAAACTCTCTGTATATGTGTAAATATAAAAATGTGTAAATATATAAATATTTTGTGAGTCATGTTGTTCTATATAGATATAATGTATAAAATGTTTTAAATTTGTTTCATTTGAAAATGCTGAATTCATTTATTCTGAAAGTCATCATCCTAACCAGCAACTATTTGTAATTCTACCTGCTACAAACTGGTGACCAACAACAACCTTGCCCAATACAAATAGTAGAATCCTTCTCTACAAAGGTTTTATAAAAAGTTAATTTTCTTTTAAACCAAACCATACCAGTATTTTATTATTTTCTAGTGGAACATTATACAATGAAAATGAATATTATTAGATAGTTTTTTTCACATTCTGCTGACGTATATTGTTAAATGCTGAACTGGATTTAAATCTAGTCATGTGCTTGGTCAGTTGAGCAATTTTACCTTTGCTTAACTGTCTTAACATAATGCTTAGGATCATTATCATATTGGAACATCACTCTTCTTCCTAAGCATTTGAATAAAGCTAACCTAATTTAATATTTTATGATTCTATCAAAGAAACTCACCAGCACCATCAGAGTTGATACAAGCCCATACCATGATATTTCCATCGTTATATTTAATTGTTGAAAGCAAACCCTTATCCTTGTACACCTCATGATGATACTGCCAAACTCATCAAATGCCATCAGACTCAATTGATTTTTATTTCATTTCATCATAGTATTTTATTTTTTTCTTCTGTGCAAGGTTTAAATAAAACATTTTGTTATCAAATTTGGTAGCAGTTTCCTACATAGTCATCGGTCATGTAAGCCTCTCTGTCGTAATTGAAAATTTCCCATTTTCCACACATTTTTTACTTCATTAGCAACTGATTTTCTTGGATTTTCCTTCCCCAATAACTTGGTATAATGAAAAGACATTGGGGTCTGCTTCATGTATGAGTTTAGACTGTGGTATCACAGCAAAATTTTTTTTTTTTTTTTATTCAGAACGAAAAATGTTACGTTTTTCTTAATAAGGTGATCCTAAGGATAAACCAGGGGAAAAAAATTACTAGATCCTTATGCAGATATATTTTCAAAGAAAAGAGGTAGATAAAAGGAATTTCAACAAATGTTACAAATTTATTTCAATCTTGCAACATTTATGTCTATCGGAAACGAAATGAACATCATATGTATACATACACATTACATAATAATAATACATTTAATTTTAAAGCAGAAATACTTAAAATAGACTGGTCTCCACTAAAAGGAAAGAAAACTACATGCATGTCAAAAAGTCGGGTATCAGTTTGATGTATTTATATTGTAAACAGGACCCCCATCTAAATTTTAATTCTGACAAATTGCCCGAATAGAGGAAGTTCTTTTGAATGCTAGGCAACAAAAATTAGTCGTAAAAATATTTTTATCTATAACAAAATACTTCTAATTATGTTATTTATAATTATACTTATATTTATGTTGGAAAGTAAAGGATCATTTTGATATTTACTGTACATATTTTTTGGTCTCAATAGTTGTTTAGGTTTTATGCTGTAAAAGCTTTATATTTTTATACAGTAATACAACAATCTTGTTCTTTCCACAATATATTCTAAGCTAATAATCTTGTAATGTTTGATTTCTTTTTTGAAAATGTTCCACTGTAATGTATCATTGCTAATAATTCTAGTCATCATAATTTATGTTATTTGTCAATAAAAATATTTGATTTTAAAGCTTTTTGTTTATTTTTATCAATTTTTTTTTCAAGATTTTATGTTAATATTACTTTTTACAAATAAAAAATATAAATTTTGCAAATTCTAAAAAAATTGCTGCAATGCCCTCATTTTTAAGGGGTCCACCAAGGAAATTTTTGCCTGCCCCTATCTTAGGCTAAACTCCTCTCTGTAGCTTGCATGGTTGACCTGGCAGCTTTTGTAAATGTCTAACATTTCCTTCACTTTTGCATAATTTTGGCAACAGTATTTTTGCTTAACATCAGTCTTGTGGCGATTTTTGGTAGCTGTTGTTCTGTTTGTGCAAATAAATATCTTCCTTAAAAATCAGGAGAGAGAGTTTCTTTTCCTATGGAATCATTTTTAAATCAACATCTAGATAGATAGATGTTTTTTTTTTTTGTTGTTGAGGCAGGACCAGGATTAATCTCACACAAAGCAAGATGAGTCCTACCTGACAGAGGATTGTCATAATGACATGAGGGAAGGATGCTCTTCTTGATGCCCAACTCAGGCACTCATGGAAATCCAAATATACTGAGTGCCTTTATTGAGAAACTATCTCTAGGAAGGTTGCAATACAACACTTGAGACTCCATCCTAGCCTTATATATGTTGGCATAAGAATCTCATCTGCCCTTTGATAAGTCTTGTTTTTCGACATGTGGAGTGGTACACTACCTTCCTCACCAACAGAAAAGCTAGTGGAAGAGCTGGATTAGACACCAACCACCCATCCATGTGGAAGATTGTACTGGGTTACATGTTACCAGCAGCAGGCCTAAGCCTGACTATACACTGAAAATTATATTTTTATAAGAACTATTTTAAAATTGTATACTGCTATATTTATATTTAAATTCACTTAAATCTCCAAGAAAAAAATCATGTTATGTGTGAAAATATACTTACTATATCAAATTTATATAATGAACTTCTTTCATGGGAGTGTACTTACTTTTGGGCTGCTACATATTCATATTGTGGTTATATAGTTTCAATGTTGTACAGCAGAAATAATAAAATCCTGATATGTTTGGTTTAGAAGACAAACAACTTTTCATTTTAAAAAATTGACAAAAGTGTCCATATTCATGGATGATATTATAGTAGGTACCTCCAAAAATATGCTAAAAGGGAGCATACCATGATGAAAAAAGGCTCCAAACTTGATAAAGAAAAAATTCATTGTCAAAATGTTGAAGTTATTATTAAGAGGAAAGCCAAAGCATTTTTGGATTATTGTATTAAATTTTTTAATCCTTCCCAGCACATTTGAAATTTTGATTAAAAATCATACTTTTCTTGCATTAGTGGGTGGGCCAAAAATTAGTACGGGAAATTTAGTATCTTTTTTTCAATAAAAAAAACATTGATTCAGAAATTCTTGCAAAAATCAAATAATTGTTAGATTTTAATTAAATTTTCAGGACTTATTCACAAAGGAATAAATTATTTAAAAAATGTTTTTTTAGAAAAACTTGGTAAAAAAAAATAAATATATATATATATATATATATATATAAATAAATAAATAAATAAAAAATTAAGTAATTCATTGAGTCTAGAAAAAACCTCAACAGAAAGCACTGGATGGCCATTTTGTCCTATATTTGGGACTCATCAGCAGTGCGCATCCACTACCGAGAATTGAACCCCAGACAGTTATGTTATCAGGCAAATGTCATACCAACTGTACCAATGGGCCTTGGTGACAAAGAGGTAGTGAATTAGACTCGATATAGCACCGCTTGATCACATATTCCATGGTGGAACTCATCAGAGTTTCCCTTACCCATAGGACTGTGCCCCCACAAGCCACAACTACTATCCCTAAGGCGCTCCATCCAGAGCATTAGAAGCTGGTTCAAGCAAAGATATACAAGTATAAGTTATTAGGAGGATTTGAGATAATTATAATTAATTCATTCATTAAGTCTAGAAGAAACCTCAACAGAATGCAGAAAGGACTGAACGGCCGTTTCATCCTATATTTGGGACTTATCAGCAGTATGCATCCAGTTGGTACAGTTGGTATGATGTTTGCTGCTAACGTAACTGTCTGGGTTTCAATTTTTGGTAGTGTATGCCTCCTAATAATTTATACATACATACATTATATATATATATATATATATATATATATATATATATATTGCCTCTATTTGCTTAATTTTATGAAATTTCAAGAAATTAAAATTCTACTCTATTCATATTTATATTAGTTAAAATCAGAACTCCTTGGAGAATTTAAATGATCAATTTGTTTTTTTGTCAAACTGAAACACCATTTACCAAAAATCTGCTCTCAATTGTAGAATAAAAAAATGCAATAAAACTATGAAATAATTTAATTGAAAAAAATTTTAATTGCTTTCATAAATAAGATATATTAAGGACATTATTATCTTAAGAAAAAACAATTTTTTCTAGGATTAATGAAGTTTTACAAGCATTGTTTTCATTTTTAAAGATTTTAATAAGAATAATTTATTAAGTTTAGAATCTTAAAATTCTGTATTAATTTCACCCTTTTAGATGATATTATTATTAAGTAAAAAGTATATTTACTAATCATAATATTTATTACTACAAACTTTATTATAGTGGACACTTACTATTTGAAATAGACAGCCCATTTTTATTCACTAAAAAGCGTGGCATCTATTACAAATAAGAAGCATCTGCTATAGTAACTTTTGAAGTAATAAAAATAAACCCACTGATTCTTTAGAATATATATAAACAAACACAAATTTTAGTTTGGCCGTTTATATGACGCCATCTTGAGTGACTTGAAATTAATTTCATTAAATGTGAGAAGACAGGAATTAAAAACCAGTTGTGTAACTAAACATAGAACAATTCTTGAAAATGAATGTAGCGTCATTTGAAAGTATTTGAGAAGAAATAATATAAAATAAAAGTTAATATGAATTTTCACAGACATAAGTGTATATGTACCCATGTACACCTATATATGCACGTGAATAGATGTGTACTTGTGTGTACACATAAACGTATAAAGACAGACATATGCATATAAATTCTAACAGTGATAAATAAATTTAATTATAAATCTAACATCCTATAATTAATACTTATGATACCACTAAACCAAATTAAAAAATTAAATGATAGACCAGTGAATATATATATATATATATATATGTATGTATGTATGTATAAAATAATATTTATCATTTAAGCATTAATATCAATTATTTAAATAAAAAATGTAAAAAACAAAATACAACTTCCCTAGCAAAAAAACTAAAATGCCCATAAATAAAAAAAAAAATAGGTCACCTGTCTAGAGTCGGAACAAACCAAGACAAAGTCAGCAAGAGCTGAAAAAAAAAAAACAAAAAAAGAGCAAATCTGGGCACATGCGAGCGAATGCACAAATATGAAAATGGGTGCATGACCGTATGTGAACAAGCACACACAAAGAATACAGAAGAAAACTTACACCAGTGTTAAATGTGCATAAAAGGAAAAAAAGAAAAAATTGAAAACATATATGCAGTAAATTACTGATACACTCTGAAGAGTGAATGGACAAGTCTGCCTGCAAAACTCTGGAGCCAGGATGCTGAAGGTAACATTAATCAGCTAAGTGACAAACTTTTACTCCCATTAACCCATATATATATATGTATGTATGTATGTAAAGAGAGAAGAGGAAAGTATGGAGATAAAACTACATGGAGACAGATTTGTTGGCTGAATATCAGCCTTAACCCAAGAAAGGATGAAAGATTGAAAAGATTGTAAGAATGGAAAGGTGTAAAAATTATGATACATTAACATTCATCATAGAAAGATAGAACAAAAGAGAGTGAAAACAGAAGATGAAGGAGAAAATATTTGTTCATTCTTTATTCGGTTTTTTTTTTTGCATCTGAAACTAATCTATGTTTGATAAAAACATGGAAAGACAAAAAACATTGGAAGGGATAAGGGAAAGAATGAGAAGATAAAAACTGAGAGAAAATTGGAGACAGGAAAAATGGATAATTTTGGTTTCCAAGTTCAGTTATATATATATGTTCTGTCATCAACACTTGCTTTAATTCCTAACCAATGACAATTCAGCAAATATGGAGTGTCAAAAGAACAGTTTTCCATTCCAATAAACAATATAATAAATGGTGTAAATAAACAATCTAATAAATAAATAATCAACATGTAGTAGAGAAGCAGGAGTCAAGATCCTAGTGCTGACCCTGATGGTCCAAATTTGATAAAAATTCTTTTTTTTCAAACTTTCAATACATAACTTATTAAATGCCAAAGTGTGCTAAAACAAATTTTAGGTAAAAATGATGCAAAATTTTGTATTTAATCATTGTTTAATTATTTTTCATCTTATCAACAGAAAAATTTACTTAGTATAGAAAATGGCAGAAAACTAATCAGGTGAAGTTAGTGGGCAGTGCTAATAAACCCTGAAACATTGACTAATGTAGTTAGGGCTAAAATACAACCATTGTTATTGTTTCATTCCTACAAGTTCTTTCTCCAGTCTTTGTTGTACCATTATATAGTGATTTTCCAAGTGTAGCTTAGATATGGCACAAGGACGAAAGTAGGGGGCACCGAGTGAGAATAGAACTTATTACTCAGTTATAATTGTTCTAGTGAGACAAGCTTGCTAACCATTACACCACCTCAAGGTGCCCTACTGTACAATTGCTGTCTCATAGAATCATGAGAGTGAATGTAATCCTGGGTATGATGATAAACTACATCCAGCAGCAAGGCCTCTGATCTGGTTATTAGAGGTTTTGAAGAGTGTGGAACCACCTCTTAATTGCTGTTGTTCACAAGTTCACCCTGACCCGGGGTGGTAACACCTGTTAGGGTCCCAGCTATGGGAAAATAGTGAACACCCAAACAAAAACAAAACACTATGACAGTATAAAAGTATATTTTTATAGTAAAAATACCAGCAATACATTTTATAGCAAAATGACCAATACAATTTTATTTGTAGTTGAAGGCATACAAATATGTTCAAAATATATTTAGTTGCAGCCATAAAATTGTGTCCAAAATATTTAAATTTTGGCATTAAATAACCCATAGAGGTGTTGATATGCCACTAAACAAAATCAACCAACCAACATGAGAGCAAATGAAAATGTAAATGTATTCATTTAATAAATCATACTTTTCATATCACAGGTTATATAAACAACTTGTAATAATAGGTTTATAAAAAATAGATGCAATCAATTTATGCCTTCCACTAATTTTTAAAGTTAATAAGTGAGTTTACTATTCATATATCCTTTAATGATCTCAGTGGCTTGAAAGATATTCATTTCTGCTATTAATACAAATAAAGGAAAGAAAAATTAAGATGAAATATTTGTGAAGGTTGAAATAAATTTGTGGTGGCTGTGCCTTGGTTATAATAGTTGAAATAATAGTCAAGAAGAAAGCAATGACAATAACAAAAAGGGAAAATTTTCTTGTCTTGTCATGGTTTTTGTGAAGTTCTTGACAGTTATAGATAATGAGGCTTTTCATCAAGTGCATAAAACAAAGGGCTATGACCCTCCAGAAATCAGCAATCATGAGCCTCCAAAGATTCCTTTACTTTATTGTCTGTGAATTGCCAAGTATTCTTTGGAAAGATAGTGGAATGGTTTCTTGTTGCCTTCACGACTCTTTGAAATTTAGTGTTTTTCCTTCTCTCAGATTGGTTGATATTCAAGGCTAGAGAGTCCAGTTTACTTTGCTATTTAACACAGAACTGGGGAGTGAGAGAAGAAATGGGTTCATGCCTTTCCCCAAGGACATAAGTGCAAAACAGACTAACCTGTAATTTGAACTTGATTCTCCAATTCCACGTCTCTTGCAGATATCAGTTACACAACCCACACATCCAGTGTGTCTATAGAGATTAAAAAAATAGATAAGCTATAGGTGTAAATAATATTTTTTTCTACTTGATATAAGGTTCGGTTGTAAATTGTAATGATGCATGGGGGGATGCATCCATATATTATATTCATTAGTATCATTTCAAAACGATTAGATATTTGTTTAATGAAGGCAGTTTTCCAAAAGTTATTATTTGTATTGATACATGGAACAATTATTACAACATCGAAATGAATAGAAAAATGTATATGTAAAAAAACAAAATTGGAATGATCTACTGTCTGATGATCTTTCTTGTTATCCTAGGAATTATTCAAATGAGAAGATGATACTACTTGGAATAATTTATAGAAGATTCATCGATAAATTAGTAAATTACCAGTACTCAAAAATGTATAAATAAGCACTATTTCCATTATCATATAAATAAAAAGTGACTTGAAGTTAATAAATCTAATCTAAAAAAGAAATAGTTAAAACAATAAAAAAATCCAGCATTGATATGCCTAATGTGATTCACATTCTGCCTGTGCATAGCTGATTTGGTTGAAATAAAATCCATTTTTCTGTTAAGATAAGTTTTCCAAATTGTCTTATACATTTGCCAATATGAAATAAAACAAAATTTTAAAAGGTATAAAATAACCCAATGTATATTTATTAATCATTATGTTTCAATTAATATATATGTTAATTAATATGTAATTTTCAGGCTTTATATAAAATTGTTTTAAAAGATATATCAAAGACTATATGTATTTTTAACTTTAAAATTAGTGCCAGTTTTAGAACACAGACAAAAAAAAAACAAGAAGAAAACCAAAACATAACAAAAACAATATTTGAATGAAAAGTATTTGTTTAATTGTTAAATTTCAATGTTTTTCTACATCACCTTCAGCACATAGGTATATCAAATCAGTAGTTATTCCAAATCTGTTTTTAGAATTACTTTCATTTATTTTTTAGTATTTAAGCTATTTGTTTGTTTGTAATGATTAATTATATTTTTATTTAGTTAGCTATTATTACTAATAGAAATAACTAACAAAACTTTACATAAAAAATGTAGAAAAAGTAAACATTTTTACAAAAAGATAGAACTGAATTTAGTATTATTTATACATAATTTTATATGAAATTATTTTATAGTATTTTTTAAATTTTTATAAGTAGGTTCTCTTACAATTTTAAATTGCATTGATTGGGACGAAATTTTTAAATTGTACAAAAAGTGGCCAATATTAAGAAGAGAAATAAAAATCTAACTGCTTCATTGTGTATATGTATGTGTTATGCACCATGGCATGTGTTTAACAATAATTGTTTTCGTTGTTGTTATTATTATCATCATTATTATTAAGACTCTAGAAGTGAATAAACATAAAAAAAGGACTAGAAAACTTTTTGGGCCACTCACTGCCAAGTGCGCATGGTTTGTCAGTCAAAATGACACAAATTGCATGTGCGACTGCGTACGAGTTTGCGCGCGCGCCATTGCTCCTTCCTCTTCGGATTCGCGCCATTCGCTCTTTAATGACCAGAAATGCTTTCCTTATATCGAATGTTTGATTTTTCTCGGCCCATATAAAAAAAAAAATGGATCATACACGGAAAACAATTGAAACGACAAGGATCAGTTAGAAAAAAAAATGAACGTAAAAAAGAAAACAAAGCTTGAAGGAAAATCTGCACCTCAAATCTACACGAAAAAGAAAAAAAAAAAAAGAGAAAGAGAGAGAGATTTTCAGTGAAGTGTAGTAAATTGCCCGACTACATTTTCTATACCTTGTTTGTTGTATGCAGTCGCCATCTTTCCCCCTCCGCCTATCTTTTATTTCGCTTTATTTATTCTTGTATGTAAATATATCAATTCTAAGAATTTAAATGCTCTAAAAATGCGATATTGCTTCAGTTATATCACGATTGAGGCATCTAAATAATTCTTTATTATCGCTAAATTATTCTATTTACGTTATTGATTGATAACATTTAAAAATATTTTTATAAAATATCATTTTTATTCACAGTGTATGTCATAGTTCGCTAACCGCTCAGCTATTCATTTTCTAACCAACGTGTTATTGTTACTGGTTATAATGAGTTAAAAAATATAGTAGCAATTTTGTTATTGCTTGAAAAGTGAAAACGGAAGTTTATTTAAAAAGAAAAAATGTATTGTGTAATTTTTAATATACATTGTTAGATTGGATTTCTTAGGACTTTTAAAACGATTGTATTTGATCATTTGAGAAATGTTTTTGTCATTTTAACATACTTAATACCAATTTTTCGTTAGTAAAATGGATATTTAATGTTGCTTTTTAACATAAAACTGCAATTTTGACTTAATTTTACGTAATGAAGTTATAAACTTTTTAGTAGTGAATGTTACATTTTATTTGTTTAGTTTGTCCCATGCCACATTCATTACAAATACAAAGGAGTTACAAAAAATTCAAAAGTTCGGTGAAGTTGTTATAAAATTAAACATTTAAAAAAAGAAAAAAATAAGTTACTAATTCGAAGTTATTTTAATCACAATAAAATAAACCAATCGCTTTTAAAAGTTTCTTTTTCCATTCTAAGATTTATCAACACATTTCCATAAGCCAATTATTTTATTTTTCATTATCACGTAAAAATTCTTTAAGTTTTCACGTTGTTTTGTTTTAACAAAAATAAATTCAATATACAGATCCTCAACTATCAAGACAAACATTTTGGGCCCAAAATACGTTGGAAGTTAGTAAGTCTTCTTAGTTGTAAAACAAAACAAATAAATGAAAAAGTGGAAATAATTTAATATCATCACTTATATAGTTTATTTTAGTTTTTTCTTTAAATTATTGGAAATGAGTTTAAAATTTAAATTAAAGTTTTTTGTAGTTTAAAATTAAACAATTGTATTAGAAAAGTAATCCAACCGTAAAAAGTTTCTAAAATAAAAATGAGCGATCTAAGTATAGCATCAAAATATATTTAAATGAATTTTTTTTTTCTTAAAGATCGGATTGAAATATTTTTTTTGTAAGCATAACAACAAAACTTCCCAATTTGTTTTCACAAAATATTTTTGTTTTCGATTATTTTTATTGACCCCCCGAGTGTCGCACTGCGCATGCGCCAGCGCCAACGGAAGCCGTTCTCTGTTTACTGTCCGCCATTGTTTTGTCTTGTTCGGTTTTGCTCGTTCTAAAACCTTCTTTCTTTCGCCATTGGAAAAACAAACACACTCACCTTTCGCCTTCGTTGTTAGTTTTCTCGTTTAACCTGTTAATTTTTTTTTTTTTTTTTTTAAATGTTGATTCTCTGAAAAAAAAAATGAAAATCTTCTATTTTTAGGAAGGGATGCGCGGCAAGGTCGGATTTAGGTGAGATCTGAGCATAGTGAGAAACTGTTTTGGTTTGTCGCTGTTAGAGGGCGCTGCGTAGGAGCGTCTCCCACCGCCACTATCTTTATGAGACGTTCGGCGAAGATAATGATATTCTCTCCCTAGTACTACTCTCTCTATATTATATTTATGATCTTGATGCTGTTGCCACTCGCTCAGACCTTGTACTTTTTCTTTATTTTAAGAAATATGATGATGATGGCGGCGGCTTTTTCATGCTTTTGTGTTTTTGATTATGACGGTGCTTCTCTTCTACTTGATGATGATGCTTTTTCTCTTGTACTCGTTCAAGTCTTTTTTTTTTTTTTTTTTTTTGTATGATTATCCTCTCGTTTGTTTTTCTTTTTTACTCTTAGTTATTACTGTGATGGGTTTCTCTTATTGCTTTCTTTCTCCTATACTTGTTAATTATGGTAATGTCCTCTAATTAATCATTAATGATGTTGATGAAGGAGGATTGATAATATGTCTGTTCTTGACAACGTTGGAGCTTTTTTTTTTCTTTATAGTTATCTTTTTTTATTTTAGCTATTATTTTTAATGCGATTATTTAATTATATTTCTACTTTCAATTAGAGTCAAAATGGTGCTATTGCCTCTTTTGATCAGATACAGAGTGATATATAAAGATTTGAAGGATCCCCATTTTTAGCAGATTATAATTCCCGTCTTACCTTTCTATATTGGTTTTTGCAATGATAACGATCTTTGACTTCCCTAACTATTTCCTTTCTTACTGTCCGATTTAGAAAGCTACTGTTTTTCGTTCTCATTACTATTTTTCAAGAATGCCTTGCTTATTTTTCATATTTGCTTTTATGATGCATACCATATTATTATTCTTATTCCTTTTACGTCTGAGATTATACCTTCTTGTGAATTATCAATGTATCTGTTTCTTTGTTCATTTTTTTCTAAAAATTACATGATATTGCTTGCATATAATTAAATAAAAATGTGTGATTATGAAAACTAAATGTCTTTTTTCATTTTGAAGCAAAGATAACTTAATTCTATTTCTCGTTAATAGTAATTACAAATATTATCATTTGCTTGTGCTGTGGTACGGAAATGTTCTTGACCCAACTCCTCAAATTCTAAGTAAACATAAACTTTTCTTTTAAGTTATTTTTGGTTGTACAATATTTGTATATAGTAAATTAAGGAAACATTTAAGATTTTAAAAATTCACATGCACTATTGTCATAACTGTAAAAGAGTAAATTTTTGTCACTTTTCTGTGCTCTGGATATCCCTTAGACTTTTGCTGCTACATTTTTGTTATTAGTAAACTGACAGTCTCTCTCATGAAATCTCTTGTGCTTTTACTGCATTTGTCATTCTTAATCTTGCCTTACAGTGTTGGCATCCTGATCTTGTTTTTATTTCAATCCTATGATGATCGTTGTTTGCCTTCTTATTTTTGTAATAGTAACAAAATATCACTATTATTTTTTTTATAGGTATTTGTTGCTTTTCTGTTGAAAGTAATGAAATACTAGAAAAATTTATTTTTTAACCACTTTCAAAAGTTTTGAGCTTAGTCATTTTGATTGGGATTTTTAATAACGCACAAACAACTATCTAAAATAAGTGGCATTTCCCATAAAGACACAGTAAAATTGACCAGGCCACTCATAAAAATAAAATATAAAAAGGAATAATTTTTGTAGATTAGTATTCCTTAGACCTTCCTCATGACAGAATTGAAGAATATTAATGTTTTTTTTTTTTTTTTTTTTTTTAAGGAGGGTCCTGTTCATAATATTGACCCTATATTATGAACATGACTATACTTTTAAATTAGGTATCTCTACGAATTCACACACAAAAGAAAACAGGCCATGATGAAAAAAATGCTCCAAACTTAATGAAAACAGTTTTATCATTAAAATGTTTATTAAGATGAAAGACCAAAGTTTATTTTATTAAATTTTTTTCATCTTTTCTAGCATGTTAAAAGTTTTGGTTAAAAATCTTTTTGTCTGCAGTTCCACCAAAGATTAGTATTAGGAAATTTAGCATCTTTTTTGGCATTAAAAATGTGTTTTGGAAATTCTTGAAAAAAGAATCAAATAATTGTCAGATTTTAATGAAACTTTCAGAACTTATTCACAAATGAATGATTTTGGTAAAAAAAAAAAAAAAAATATATGAATGAAATCATTTTAGACATGAATGTTTTTTTTTTTTTTTTTTTTTGAAAAACATGCTAAATATATTTTCTTTTTACATCTGTTACAAACCCCTCCTACATATGGAAACTTGAGAAATTCAACACTGTTTCTTTTATTGGTAATATTAGTTAAAAGGAGAAGTTTTTGAATAATATAAATTGCTGTTTTTCTTTTTGTTTTTTTATTTATTCAAAACCCAATAAAACTAAGTCAGTTATGAGCCATGCGTGATACGCACTTAGGTCATCATGTATCTTTCAATACATGACTGATGAGGCACGTTTTTTTCCCCCGCAGCGGGTTGCCATATCTTTCTGCAGTAGACCAGTTGCCATCCAAGGCTATAGAACCCAGTCTGTCCAGCTATTTACTCATAGCTGGAGGGAGAAGAGGATTCCTACCTCTCTCAAGAGTATTAGCATGTAAGTGAATGTAATGGAATTCGAACTCAGCTCTTTGATTCCTCAATCTGAGCCACTATCCATTACACCAACATGCCTCCAATAAAACTAAGGCATCATTTAATTAGAAAAGCTTCTAGTGGCATTTATAATAAGTTGAGGACAGTATTGTCTGAAGCGAAAATATTTTTTCCAATGAAAAATGAATTTTTTTCAATTTTAAATACAAAATGTGACAGTTTCTAAGTCTTTTAAAATTAAGTTCCAATCATTTCTGACTAAGGAATGCTGTTATTAAATAGATTTATCTTGACAGATCATAAATTTAGAAGCTTAATACAATCTGTGAAACCTCTCTTTTAAAAAATGAATTTTACGCTGTTTTTGAGTGTGCATAAAAACAATCTTTTTTCCAACTGGTGGAGATGAGAAAGAAGGATAACAGCAGCTAGCCTAGCAACTGCTACCGTAGCCTCATCTATGATACTGAAAATTAACTTTATCACTTAATTTCCCGCTTTACTTCAAGTAAAATCAGGTGTTTCAGCTTTTCACCACTGCTCTTTACACCACTTACTTTCTTTGGACCCATGGTGTCACTAAAGGAATTTTGCAGAATAATGGCAAAAATGACACAATGGAGATCCTTCCAGAGTGAGGTGAACATATGTACTGTGAGTGGGAATACTCTCAAAGCTTGGTGCTCACTGTGCCAACTCGCACATGCTTAACTGAAACTTTCTTGTATCTAAAAAACCAAGAAAAAAAAAAGTATGTCGATATGCTTGTATCTCAAGGCATTACTGTATATGGATGGTTGTACATGACATGAATCATTAATGTCACATGTTTTAAGAATTGTTTCCCCTGATGACTGCTGTCAGGAAATTTTTGTGTTCATACTGCGAACATGTGTTGAATTTCTGACTGACTTTGACTACCGCCAACATCATCTCATTTTCAAAAGTTTTATTTTTTATGTACTATTTCACTAAATATTTTAAATTTAGTTTTTAAAATATAATTCATTTGTTTTTCACTAAGAGACATACTGTAATTATTATTTTCTTTTTTAGTTTAAATTCTAGGGATGGAAACAAAACAATATTAAAAATAAGAAAAAATTAACATATTTAAAAAAAAAATCACATTTCATAAAAATGAGAGAAGTAAATATTATTAGGTACCTATCTTATGAAATTTTATGGTATTATTTTTATATTATCTTAGTTATGAAATTTTTTCATAACAGATATAAAAAATTAATAATCAAAATAATACCATAAAATTTTATGAGACGTACCTTTTTTATGAAATTTTATCTCACTCTCAACTTGTTAGTATTTTAAATTTTATTTTTCCAGAAATCATTTTCAAATGTAAGCTAAAGCACCTTTAAAAAAAAAAAAATCAATAACATATTAAATTGCTGAAAGTATTTAATTTTTAAAAATTACTGTATAGTTAAAGAAAGGATGAAAAAATTTAATAAAATAATCAAAAAATACTTTGGCCTTTCCTATTAATAACAAACATTTAGACAATAGAATTTTTTTTTCATCATTGTATGCTGTTTTTCATTGAATTAGGGAGATGCCTATGTTGAATTAATTTAAAAAAAAATTTTTTTTCTTATTCTAACAAATATTGTAGCTTGAGGAAGGTCTAATGAATGCTAGTCTATAAAAAAAATTTACAACTTTTTTTTTTCTTTTTTAAAGCAGACCCATCAATTTTAGTTGTGCCAATTATAATGTGAGAATTGTATACAGGGTAGGGAAAACATTTTTCATAGGAAAGCCAAACAATGTGGCTTTTTTCTTTCTCCTTTAATTTGGACAGGGATGGTTATTGGCATTTTATTTATTTCGGCAATCTTTCCCTCCTGGATTTTACTCTCTCTTTCTTGAACAGGTTATTTGATATTTCTCTCTCTCCATTCCCATCTGTAGATGTATGACTTGCTTAATTTGATCAGATTACTATTATCAGGCATTTTTCTATCTGTGGATATAAGAATCAGCTGAAAATGAATGATTACCTAACAGAACAATGTAAACATTCAAGAACATGCTGACCTCAAACTTTTTCCCAAGAACTATATGGAATAAGATGTTAATTTTAAAAAGAATGTTAATTATACTCAGGCATATTTAAACTCTGATGTTTGTTTTAACTACTAAAATTGATGAAAATGTATTTCTGAATGATTATGAATATTTTAAGATAACATCAATGGTTGCGATGAGTGGACATTTATATACATTTTTTAAATAATTTTACAAATTATAGGATAAGTAAAGCAAAGGAACATTTGGGTCATTAATAACTGCCATTTCTATCCGAATTTCTGGGATATGGAGTTATTATTTATACTATATTTGGACTATTGTCCTTATCTTTGTTATAACAGCATTTTGGTTGTTGTGCCCTCCAGTCTTCATAAGGTGTATTTCAATCTGGGTAACCTAGAGGAAATTCTGAACCGAACCCTTTATTTAATCAGGAGCTGGGTAGACTGTTTTCTACCCACTGCTTTAGTATGTCTCTAGTTCTTGTTTTTAGTACTGCTCAGTTATTGCTTGCCCGTTTCCACTGACTCTGAGTACAGACTGCCCAGCCCAGAGATTGATCTCACAATTACTATGTCACCAAATTCATGAACCAATGCTTCATTCCACTAGGCTATTCTCTGTGGTAAACTTGAAGCCTTAAACCTAACCTGCCTGCTGTTTAGTGTTGCCCATCATGTTTTGCTGCTATTGAAGACTTGCTGTCATCTGTTTTTCTTTCTTTATTTGCAGCTCTCAAATTGTTTTTATTTCTAAGCTACTAAGGAAGTCATGATAGCCTAGCATATGTGCTGATTCTTTCAGGCATCTAACTTTCTACTGTTCTTCCTTGTCCAGTATTTTCACTTCATTCTACAGAGGTTGATGACTATCCTTTTCTCTCTATACATAATCAGCCATGTCTGATTTCATTGTCTTACCTCTTGCTACAACTTTTCCTCCTGGCTTTTAGCAGGTGGCTTGTTTCATTTTTATATTATTTGCCACAGCTGCAGAGAATGGAGTACATGCAGTTCTTGGTCACATACTTCTCCCTGTTAGACCTTACACTGCAGAGATTTTCTCCATAGTGGTGTTATTTCTGAATCTTTTCTGTTAAGCCCATGATGTAAGGTGGACAGACTGTGACAATGCTTTGCCTTTATCTTAACCATTAATTTTGTTGTCATGGGGAAGGTTTCATTATTGTCAGTATTGCTTTGTAATGTCACTGTTGGTAATCAGTAACCCAACTCAAATCCTCAGCATCATGTCTAACTTAAATGAACTTAGACTATTTCCTTTTTCATACTTTTAGAAATTTGATTAACACATTTGTGTTGAAACTAAAAAAATATTCTGGGTAGTCTTAAAATATTTAGAAAACGTTGGATCTGCTCATTAGTTTCAATTTACTGGTGCAATAGTCATTTATTGTATATCAGGAAAATAACTCCTTTTTGGTATAGTTTGTCCGTGTATTTTAGCAAATGTATGACTCAATGTTTTTTTATGATCTATTCTTTCAACAGGCATTTAACTTTTTTTTTATTAAAAACAATTTCCAAAGTTCATAAAGTGTCCCTGAACTCCTTCCATCATAGTCTTGAAATATAAATTAAACAATATCTCAAGATTGGAGAATGGATGAATGAACCAATTTGTTTTAATTTCAAAATAACTGCAAATTTCAGCCAGGAAAAAATTTCCATATTTAGTGGCCCTGCTTTAACTTACAGAAATTAATTATTAAAATTTGTTCAATGTTCTTTGTTTCTAATGATATTTTCCTGTTTTTTAATGCTTTGTTTAGCCTTTTGCTATTCCAATGTACCTTTGAAATTTGGTGACACATCTTCTGTCCTCTGTTAAAACACTTCCCAGATAGGTATGAAAATTGTCATGTTGTCAATTTAAAACAGCAAAAAACTCCAGCCCTCCATAGCAAGAAACATTTTTATTTTCCTCTTTGAGATAAGTAAAGAGAAAACTCATTACATTTTTAATGTATTACAAATCATTTTTAACATATGGTTCAGTTTCTTTTGTCAAATTCATCTTTTCTTTAGTTCTCTGTATGTTGGTTTCTCTTTCCTATAAAGTGTCTCCATTATTATTCTAGTTTGTTTGTTTATCTTAAGCTATTTTAACAAAACATTCTTCAAGTAATGTTTTTCCTATTTTCACTGTGATTATAACATATCACTACATCTGGAATTTAATAGACAATCTTTATTGTTATATCTTGGATGTAACAAAAGATTAATTTTCTTGGCTGGTGAATGCCAATTTTGTGTTTTCAATAGCAAAAATGTATGTTCTGACTTGTTTTAAAATGCTGTAATGTAATAATAGATTTAAAATTTTAGTATTGGTTATTATTGACAAGGAACTGATTGGTATGTTTGAACCTGTATGTATATCCCTATACAAATGAGATCAGGAATTCATAGAACAAATAAGTCTAAAATTATGTAAAATATTCTGGTTGTATATCTTAGAGATCTCTATAAAACAGAAGCACCTGTCTGTTTTTTGACATACCAGTGAGCTAAAAAAAAAAAAAAATTGAATATTTGATGCATGATATTGATAATATAAAACTGAGTTATATTGGATTTGATATACCATGAAATCACTTAAAATCTGGGAATTTTACAAGCTGATAATCTATTTTAAAGAAGTTGTTTCCTACTATATAAGGTCAAATTTTATTATGCAAGTCAATGTTTTCACAGTTTTAACCAACTAATATTGGCAACATTTTCAGGATGTATTCATATAGACAATGTATTGTGAATTTTTACATGATTTTGAATATTGCTTCTAATTCAGGATTGTTCATGTTATATTTTTAATCTCAGGTATAAAGATTGCCATGGGTTATAAAAAAAAAAAATGGAAGTTAGACAAAGACGTACATGAAAATTGATTACTTAATACTAATTTTAGTGATGTAGAGCTACATTGAATTGACCTGGAATAATGGTTAGGTATTTAATGAAAAACCTGTATGCATATCCCTACTATTATGAGGAGAAATGTACTGGGATAGCATTGTAGGCATAAAATAAAGGTCCCCTTAAAGTTACTGGTATCAATATAAATGCAGATAATTATTGAACATTTTGCAGAAGACATTTTGAGTTGTACATTGTATAAGCAAGAAGCTTTAGACTAAAGAACATAAATAGATAAACCTGAAAAGCTATTACCATAAAAGCTTTCAGAAACCACAAATTAACGGCATGGGTTTCAACATCTGCAGATATTAATTGAATAGAAAACTTGGGCCCATCATTAAAAGATGAAAACTAGAATGAGAAACTGATCAATGGGAAAGAATAAAGACTGCTTCAAGTAACATTAAAGGCAAATCAGTATAAAAATAAACAAAATAGATATACAGTATAAAAAGAAGCCCATAGCATGTCAGATAATTTATTCAGATATAATCAAATACGTTTATATGGTTTTTGGATTTATTTATAAATAAGTATTTTGTAGTTTGTATAATAAAGCATGACACTCCAAAAACAAGTTACCAATACTTTTAATAGGGATAGATATAAGATGAAATTCACACTATATCTTTCTCATATAGTTATATCTTGAAAATTGTACCAACATCAATGAGTTATACAAATTTTATTGTGAAAATGTTAACTTGCATAATAAATACTGACCTAGGATAGGATCATTCTATAGAAATTTACTAAGTGTAGCTAATATGGAGTACTCAGTAAGGAGCAAACTCAGCCATAATTGATCAAGCATGGCAAGCCTGCTAATCATTACACCATGTCAAAGTGTCTAAAGTAACAATTCACTAAGCATAGATATAGCACAAAGCTGGAACATCTGGTGAGGATTAAACTCACTACTCCGTTGTAATTGATTTAGTGAGACCAGCTTGCTAACCATTGCACCACATCAAAGTACCCTATGATCATTCTATAAAAAGTTACCAGAAAACCAATATTCATAATTCATAACCAAGAATAAGCAATTTCATTAATTGGAATTTAGTGTCTTTGTATGTCAATGAAATCACAGTAAAAGATATTCTGTAGCAATAGACTAATCACTAAATTTAGGCAGCAATCACCTTGGTTAACTACTTAGGTACTGTAGTAGAAAATTAAGCAGAGCTTAGCAAATAGTTATGGATATAGACAGTTATTTCCCTTCTATCCCATTGTTTTTATTGTGATACTGTACTCTTGTTATAGTAATTTTCCCTTCCTCTCCTCTTAAGGATTATTTTCATTTCAATGATTGGGGAAAATAAGCTTTGATCTTTTATTTAATAATCTTCTTCTGGTGATGACAATAAATACATAAGTTGTTTCTGCTATCATTTTTATGATTCATTTTCTTTTCTGTCCCTTGTTTATTCTGTTGCAAAACTTTGATGATTTTCTTCCTCTTGCTACTTGAACTAGACATTTTACCTCACAAGCACTTATGGCATTTTAATTAATCACTTTTCATCCAATTGACATCTGTGTTGCATTTTGTTTAATTATGCTTCTTCATTTGGGGCCCATGCACCTATGAGTGCTACTTGTTGAATGACTTGATGAGAATATTTGGCTGATTGGCTCAGTTTTTTTGTTCAGTTCAGGGTTGGCTTAGTGTGTACGAAATAGAGGAAGTAGTATATAATTATGGTATTTAGATACTTGAGAAATCTATATGCATATACAGGGTGGACCAAAAGTCACAAAGGGGGCTGAAATTTTAACTGAATGACTAAGATTTTCATTTTTTATATTATATATATATATATATATATATATATATATATATATAAAATGAAAATCTTAGTCATATAGTATAAAAAAAATATTAAATTTCTGAATATTAATAAAAAAAATTTCTGTTAACTTTACGTCTGATTAACCCACTCCTCCCTTCAACAAATTGAACATGTCATGTTTGTCTGCAATCAGGATACATTTGACGCTGCCATATCTTTCACAATCGTCAATGATACCATGTCTGTGTGCTGGTTCATCATGACACGAGAAAATAACTTACCCGCCTCCACCCTCTAAGCTTACTTTTCTATTTAGTGTAGATCTGACATTTAAATGGTTAATCAAGACCTACCCGTAAGTCTATTTGTAATTCTGACCTTATCTCCCCCTTCTCCACTTTAACTTTCAGAAAATAGGTAACACCTGGTTTTTAAATTTCCTTAAAAATCATTTAATCACCAATTACTTATCATCGCCTGAAGAACTACAATCATAGTATTGAAACATGAAAACTTTTGTGTAGCGATTTCAAAATGCTTTTATAATATTTTATAATAGAAATATAATAATATATCGCTCTACTTTGTATTGAGCACTTTTTTTAAAGTAAATGCTAGGAACAGTGGATTTTTACTCCATCTATTCTTTCTCTCATTTGTGTGTATGTGTGTATGGATTCTCTCGTTGAGGACAATGGATGAGGGCTCAATAAATTCTCAGCTTTTATTGAACAACTTGCACAAATGGATTGTTTAAAGTTGTCGATTGCCTGTGCCCAGAAACGCACACGCACATTCTCCCTCATAGCACCATATTCTGTACTGTGCCACGTTTCAGATGACTGTACAATCGCAGGCTTTTTACTTTGTTGTTAATAGTCCATCTCCTAACTGCATGTTGGTCGTTGACTCCTATAAGAAGCTCATCAACATTTTGCCAGTCCTCTCCAGGATGGTTCGAATTCAGTTTTCCTTCTCCTAGGCTGGTTTCCAACCAAGGTCATAGGGCTCAGTCTCTCCTACTATTTAACCATAGCTGGATTCATATCTTTCTCAAGGGGATTTGTGTGTAAGCGAATGTAATGAACTCGGCTTTCTGATTTTTTCATTCCTATCCGTTATCCATTATGTCACCTGCACATCCAAGGTTACTGCACCTGGTATTTAGGTACTAACCAGGGCCAACGTTGCTTAACTTCGGTGATCGGACAAGAACCGGTGTTTCAACGTGATATGGCCGTGATATAAACACGCACACACGAGAAACTATACAAAGTTCATGTTTTTGTTCAAGTATTTTTTTTTACCGTCTCTCCGACACGTCAATTGTCAATCACTGTTTATAGAATTTATAATTATTTACAAGTGTTGATTCTCTTTAAGCATATTATTTGAGATCCTATCTGACTCTTAGGTGTTTCGGCCGGGTGATGATGTTGATATCTCAGTTACTACCCGCTGTTTAGAGACACCATTATCAGCACCAATATTATTATTATTATGCCACTGTGTTGCTTTCTTAGTCTATCATTTCAACTGGCAATCAACTTTTTTCCCCCCTTTTAAGTTACTGCCAGCATAGTAAAGAAAGTAATGCATCAACTTCAGCTGTCACAAGTTTAAGATGATTCTAGGTCACAGAAAATAACTTTTTTGGAATGGACAGTAAAATGAGCAGAGTTAAAAAAAAAAAAAAAAAAAAAATGCATTTCCACCAGAAAATAAAATTAATTGTCTCTTGGTATCTACGTGGGTGAAAGGAGTGGTTCCAGAATTTCTATGGATGCTCATATCTCTTATAAATGACGTATTTGATATGTAATTTACGCACAACACCCTCATATACTTTAATCATGTTTAGATTACTTATAATGTTTAATAGAATATAAAAACTATGTAAATAGTTGCGTATATTGTAAAAAAAAAAATCTTTATAAGAAAGATAATAGAAAATTATGATACCAAAAATGCATGTGCGCATTCTATAGCAACGGTCCTCTTGTCATTTTTGTGCCACGGACCAATGTCATGCAATGCCCATTTTTCCGGGGATGGTGGTGGGAAAAGAGTCGGGGTGAGTCACGCGCATAAGACAATGAAGACCGCGAGAGTCAATAATGAAAAGAAAAAAGTTTTTATTCTTTCAGTGAGGCTTGATAACAAATGGTCCACGGCCCGATATCGGTGGTTGGGGACCGCTGTTCTATAGCACCGGAGATATTTAAATAAAAAAAGTTTTTTAAAATAAATAAAAATCTAATTTGCTTTATAATTAAGTGAAAAGCACCTTTTTTTTTTTTTTTTTTTTGTCAACTAATCATTTAATCACATTTTCCGTTATTACTTAATAAAGGAAGAAATTTGAAAAAGAACGCCCCCCCCTCCCAGATGGAAAACAGCGTGTGTTGGATATTCAGAATTTGTAAAAAAAAAAAAAAAAAAAGGTTACAGCAGAGTATGCCGATACATCACTTCTTTAGCGTTGACTTGAGTTTCGGATTAGAACTCAGCAGATATGGTGGGTCAACCCCTGTATGCAATGATTTAACTTTAATTTGTGAAAATAAAATATCTGATTAATTGGTAAGAAGAAAAAAAAAATATTTGCTTGACTGGTTGAGGTTGGCTCTCTGAGTTTTAAAAAAAAAGTCTCTCTAAGTAATGTTACGAAATTGGACATTTGAACGAAAATAAATTTAAGCATAAACATTAGTTCTGAAACTAATTTTTTTCTTTGTTTTATTTATTTACATATTAATGTTTTTAATGTAACTTTAGAGGTAATTCATTTTTAATGTTAATGACAAGGATGAAGAAGAATATTTAAAATGCGTAAATAGTATCTTATCTTGAAGTAAGACCAAATGCCTATTTAATCAGATTAAACTTGATTATTTCTTTATTATATAGTCTTAATAATCTCAAGAAAAGCGTTATTACGCTTATATCGTTCATATATGTCTAAGTAAAAGAAGAAACTCATCAACTAAAGAGTCACTCGAAATTTGTTTTTCTAATATTGGGCTAAGCAGTAGATAAAAAGTTCAGTTCATTATGCTGCATTCTAATAACAAGAATCATTAAATGTCATTATATGCTCGATTGAAAGCCGTTCTTGTCCCATAAGACATGAACGATATGTAACGAACAGATTTTTGGTCTTGAGTGGAGCTTTCTTGCTCGGATTGTACATTCACTGTAGAGTGAAGACATCTGGGTTTTGTTCATTGTAGACGGAAGTCATGACCTGATTCGTCATTTATATTTACATAGGCTTGCTCTGTAAATAGTAGTAAAAATTAACTTATATTTCGTAATAGTTCAAATGGTACGCTCTTAAAGTAAACTATGATAGCGTGAAATCTAACTTTCGATTGGTTTATTTGTGAAACCACCTGGGGCGAATCGGTTATGGTGACTGCCATATGGAGGCACGGTGGATAGGGGCTCGGATTGAGGAATCGGAGATTCGAATTCCAGTCGAATTCATTTAAAGGTATTAATCCTCTTCTTCTCCCCCAGCTATGGGTAAATAGCAAGACAGACTGGATTCTATAGCATTGGATGGCAACTGGTCTCTATTCGGCCCTTCAAAAGTGTGGTTGATTCTGCACAAAGACTTCACCATTATAATAATCAAATTATATGTGTTGGTGTCTGGGCTGTCGGTTCCTAGGAACTGAGTTGCTTGACCCTCATACGTCGAATAGGACGGGAGAGTCCACCTATATATATATATATATATATATATGAGGGATAGCACGTAAGAAAAACGGTAGTTTTAAAATTTACATTTTCGACTGAAACGTTAATAAATGTATGAAACAGAGTTTATTCATTAAGACAACTATTTGTATGCACGTTGGTAACATAATTAGGTCTTAAAAACAAATGTGCTTAGATATATGAAAGATAATTTTAAAATTACAAACTCGATTGTAACATACTTCGCGTAATTTATTTTGTTACATTCTTTCATATGTGTACTTAGATACGTAGAATAAAATGGTGATTAAAAATCAGTTATACGTATCTTTCAACATAATTTTCCTTCTCATTACACGTAATTCAGTGGGGAATATGAATTCTTTAAACCGAACATTATACAATGTAATTTCAGTTAATAACGATATGTTAGACTACAAATTTACTGATGGGTCACCGCCATAGAAGTGGGTGGTGTATGATCTTATCTTGGTCTCAAGTGTTTCGTGTTTTATTACCAGCAATGAAGTCTATGAACTGGAGTCTTTGGGGTGACCACCCACTTGACCGAAGGGAAATAAAAGAATTTAAAAAAATGAAAACTTTTGAGGCCAAGTGACAACAAACCGAACAGTGAGGATTTCCGGTTGCGGATTTATATTAACCGTCATGGGTGACGGAACTAATTTCAACTCGATTTTAAATCAAAGTTATCAATTTCCGTGAATTCCTAAACAAAGTGAAATGAATTGGTGTTTATATTTTAATTTAGCATTAAAAATCCTTAGTAAATAAGAGAATTCAGAATTCATCTTTTCTGCAACTTCCATTCATTTTTTTTTTTGTTGTTGTTGCAAATTAATTTATTTACTTTTATTCATTTAAATCTGATCCAATAAAAATGCAATGTTCTTTGTAGCCAGAATAGTAAATTGCTTAGTTTTTTAAAAAAACTCGTTCAAAAGAAGCCGTTATCGATCAAAATTTAAGAAAATCGATAAATTAAATTTTAATTTCGTTTGAAACTTCATAGGTTTAATTAGTTTCGAATTGAAATTAATTCTGCACCCCACCGTCACAGTGGGGATTGGGTTGAGTTCTGAACACCAATTGGCGAGGAACAGGCTGTCTCTCGAAACAGTGCCAGGCAGCCCGCTATCGTATGAAGACAAACCGTCGAGGTTGTTCCAATGCTGCCCTTGGGAGTTATTGGTCGCGTATCAAGATATTAAGATGGCCAGAAATTGGTAGGAGATACAAATTAAAAGGAAGCGTTGACTGACATAGCAGTTGTCCCAATTGTCACCTATCCACCCAAACCGTGCAAGAGAATCCTTGAATTAAACAACTAAATATATTTTAAACAGGGTTTGAAACTTCATCTTTCGCCACGCCGTTTATTTTCATTTTTCGTATCCTTACAACGGACATTTCATTTTTTTTTATTCTTCACACCGCCGACACGAACGAGAATAGAGATGTAACGTGGGGTTTTATGAACCCAGTCAATGAAAAGCTGAGATGAGGCTCTGTTGTACGTTTACACTGATTAATCCTCCTTCTTATAAATATAATCTCAGAGGATATAATGAAGCAAGCAAGGGAAGAATGCCCATTTCAAGGGCATTATTACTGTAATAATAGTGTAGCTGTTATCGATGCGGAAAATCGAAATTGGCAAAGCGAGTTCAAATTCCAGCTTAATCAGTTACATTCACTTCGCACTAATGCCCTTGGAGGAAAAGCATGGACCCATCTCTTCCTTGTCCCAATCTATGGATTAAATAGCAGAGGTGACTGGGCTCTGTGGTGCCTAGTATAGGAGAATTCGGAATTCAATACCGTGGAGAATGCAACAAGAAACCACTCGGTTATATTTCCCAAGAAATTATAGTTATTCACGAGAAAAGAGATTACGCCCTGGAGATATATTTATTTAAGCGTTTCACCCCAAGCAAGGCGAGAAGCCACTAGGACGCAAGGGGTTACAGAAGATCAGATAGGAGTGATAAAAGAAAGGATGAGGAGAAGGGTAGTGGATAGATCAAGGCAACTGGAGATGTCGATTGAAATTACATTTGAATAGCTGGAGATTATAACTCTCCGGGAAACTGGAATAAGGAAAGGAGTTCCACAGGCGAGACATGAAGCTATTGGAGTAGAAGAGACGGCTACATTTAGGAGTTTCGACAGTGAAAGGGTGAGAGCGGGATGTCAGCCTCGTAGGGCGCTTGAACTCATGAAGTCTGGGAACCAGCGAATGCAGCTCCTCGGAGCAATTGCCATGAAAGTATTTGTAAAACAGACAGAGAGAGGCGACAGCGCGTCTGTGAGAAAGTGACTGTAGACGAGATGCCAGAGCAGGGCCAATTATATTGCATATCCGCCTCTGGAGCCTATCAAGAACCCCGAGGCAAACAGAAGGGGCTCCAGACCATATATGGCAGCAATACTCCATGCAAGGGCGAATTGTTGATTTGTAGATCTGGAGGATCGATTCCGGGGAGAAAAATTTCCTGGCGCGGCACAGGGAGCCAACTTTCCTTGCGGTGGACGAAGCAATTGACTCAATGTATTTGTTTCATCTCAGGTCAGCAGTCAATGTGAGACCGAGCAGCCGCAGAGAATTGCTCTCGAGAAGTTGAGCGTCAGACATTCTAATGGAGGGCAGGGAAGGATCTCTGTGGTGATTAATAGAGAGCAGTTTTGTTTTTGAAGCATTAAAGTTGACCAGCCAATTCCTGCCCCGGTTCACAACCGATTGGAATTCCTTTTCGAGGCGCACGGCCAGGTTAGTTTTGTCAGTGGCACTAGATTTGTTTTTGAGGCAGGAGTAAATTGTGGTGTCATCCTCGTAGATACCAACTTGGGAATTTATGGCGTCAGGAAGGTCATTTATGTAGATAAGGAATAGAGTAAGGCCTAGGATGGAGCCTTGAGGAACACCTGCGTTCGTGGGATAGGAACTGGAGGAGAATCCGTTGAGAACGACCTTCAATTCACGGTTTGACAGGAATGATTGTATTAGATCAAACAATCGACCCGTAATGCCATAACCCTGGAGCTTGTGAAGAAGGCCGGCATGCCAAACCCTATCAAATGCTTTGGAGATGTCTAGGGCTACGGCACGAGCTTCCCCGTTATTTTGAAGAGCTTGGTAGACAGTTTTAGTGATGGCCGTAAGCACATCAGCTGTAGATCGGGCAAAGCGGAAGCCATATTGCTTGCTTGAGAGCAGATCATGGGATGTGAGGTGGTTAACCACTTCGGTATTGATTAGGGCTTCGAAGACTTTGCCGAAGAGGGGTAGGAGACTGATAGGACGGTAGTTAGAAGGGTCAGAGGGGTCGCCAGAGTTCTTGAAGACATGGTATTTATTTTTAAAAATACTGTATAAATAATGATAATAATAACAAAAACAAGCAACTATATTAAGATCGGAGGGAATAAAAGTGATTAAAAAAGATAGCGAAAAATAAATGCTGAGAAGAAATTCGACCAGCAAATAAAGATAGTCTGTAAAAGTTATGAATAAGTTGCTAAATAGTTACCTTTGGCTTTCGAATAGACGGGCCGTGACGATAATTCTTTTATGGAGAAAAATCCGTCCGAGACATCCTTATTCCAATCACTACTTTAATTAAATATACAGAAAACTTCCTCCTACTCCTTAATTTAGGCTGCATACATTTTTGGAAAAAGCGTTCCATTATAGAAAATTATAAAATATTCCATTCTCCCCGTCTATTCGAAATTCAAAAAAATGTGTAATGTATTTATTTAACACAACAAATATTTAGGCTTCACTAAACTTGACTTTACCGGGCACACTTAGGAAAATTAATAGTTATTTATTAATCGTCCGCTTAAGTAATTTTTTTTTTAACGAAGCAACTGAATTAAATTTCCTAAATGACAAAATGAATATAATACTTGAATAAAGAAAAGGATAAATAAAATAAAATGATGATATTTATAAAAAAATGAAAATAACAAAAAAAAAGCTTTCATCAAATTAAATACGAAAGACCAAAACTACTAAAATACAGAAAATGGTTTCGTTTATGTTTAAAACATAATCATTTATAACCTTATATAATCAATAAATTAGGATTTTTTTTATTCTATAGACTTTTATGAAAGTTAGAATATTTTTATATTAATAAGAATATAAGATATTAAAAAAAATTAAAAGTAAGTTTTATCCATCGCCTTTATCCTTTCTTAAAACAAAAAGAAAAAAAATGAGGCAGGTACGGTAGAGTAATGGATTGCGTCTCTCCTTAAGAATTCGAGTCAAGTTCATTGCATTTACTTACGCACTAATACACTTGGGAAAGGCATGAATCCAAATCTTCCCCCCATCCCAGCTCTGGGTAAGTAGTGGGACTGGGTTCTATAACCTTTGGTGGCAACCGGTCTGGGAGAAGGAAAATTTTAAATTCAAAATTGTATGTAGCCCTGGCGAAGCACATAATATGCAACTAAGTAAAGGATCGTTTGCATTAACTCAATGATCCCGACTAAGGTCGATACATTAAAAAAAACAAAACAAACTTTATGCTGTATTTATTCATTTTAAGTATTTGATGTCATGAGATATTTAATTGCCCTAAATTGGGTCTTTTTATCATTTTAAGAAAATTCATTAAACAAAAGAAACAAAAAACAAGCTGGAAAATTGATAAATATTTATTAAATTGATGTTATTAATTGCTTCCACTTTCTTTCAATTAGAAATGTTATAAAAATTCTAGACACCTCCAAACCTCATGCATAATTATTTTTGACCAATAGGGATGTAACTGAGAATTGTTGAATTATTTCTTATTTCATCTTCCGTACAAAAAATATTTGCAATGAAAAAGCAAAATGAAATTTTAAAATATTTGGCACTCGAAACTGGCAGAATCGGGGATAATTCTTGGCTGATCAGTGAGTTTTTTTTGGGTTTTTTTAGGGGGCAGGTTTTTGATACGATCTCTCTTTCTGAAATGAGTATATTACTGAGATTGTGCTCAGTGAGACTTGGGAAGGGGATGGCCTTTATCATAAAAAATATTGAGTTTAAGGCAAAGATCGAAGCGAAGAGCTTTGCCTTGTCTCTCGAGGAGGATATATCTTCGCAGCCATTTATAATTGTTGCTACAGTCGCTTTGCCTCTGTTCATAATTTGTTAGTGATCTTCCAGAATTTGCGAGATCCGATTTGTTTATTTTCAACCTTGGCTTGGACAGATCGCGCGTAGCTGCATTTTGCGTTTTTTAGGACTCTCTTACAGCGATTGCGAGCGTTTCTGAAAGAAGCAAGGACCAGACTATGCTGCTCCTTGCGATAGATTTTGAAGTGGTGGTTCCAGTGAGCTATGGCTGCAACACATTCAGGTGTGAACCAAGGCTGAGAGTTTAGTTTTGCTCCATTCCAGAAAGGACCCATTCGGAGATTAGGGCAGCAGTTTTGGGGGCAGCATGTTTGAAGAAGGTTGGGAATGGAGCTTCCGTCATATAGAATCAAAAACTGTCCAAGTCTGCATCTGTATAGCGTGAAACTGTTCTATGGAACGGCAAATCAGGAGATGTCATTGGTTTGGAGACAATCTGGACGCTGACTACGGAATGATCTGCCGTGCCAATAGGGGTTGTACAGTTAATTTATGGACAGCCTGTAAAATAAACCAAAGCACTGGTAAATCTAACACAAAGCCCACCAGGTGACCAAAGAAAATATAAATAAAAATCAAAGACAATAAATCAAAACTAAAAAAACACAAAAGGAAACAAACTGAAAATAAAAGAAAAAATTCGAAGACAGGCAGCTACCTAAACAATAGAAGGTAGTGCTCTATGTCTAAATGAGCAAGACATAGTAAATACGCTACCCAGTGACACTACTCAAAAAGAAACAAAATTCAAAACACTACTCGAGTTTCACACTATCGCGATCGTCAGGTGACCAGATCGTTATGTGTAGCAATTTATTCATGAAATTCTTAACTGATCGCAAATTGGCTTCAACATATGATTTTATTTACCTGGACCCCCCCCCCTAAGTTCATTTTTCATGTGGGGAGACCATATACGTACATTTGGGTCAAGGACAAAAATTGCCCAGTTCCCGCGACTACTGTCACGCTGGCGTAGATATTACACCTCGCTTAGTGCAGCGAGGAAGGTGCAGCCGCAGGGTTGGAATCCCCTGGACCGGCCGTCTTCTCTTTTCTGAAACCAGGAGAACAGAACAGCTTTGACTACGGTCTGAAAACCGAGAAGCGATTTTATTTACCTGATCCTCCACCATAACTACCACGAAGGCAGGTTGTGACACAAAGTCTTGTTTATGTGGAAAGCACATACACGTTTATATAAACCAGGGGCAAAGATTTCCCAGGTTTTTCGAGCACTGTCACGCAAGCGTCAATATTACACCGATATTCGTTGATATTAGTGTAACGAGGAAGGTGCTTCGATCACGGTCCGATGGCTAAAGTTATTTACTCGATTCCCCAAATGTGATATAAGGACTTTTTTTATGTCTTTCGGCCACTACAAGAATTGCCCCGTCCCCGCAAACAGATACCACGTTTTCATCCCCGGTCAAAGGCTGAGAAACGATTTCACCTTATGATTATTAACTTGCGAGTATTTATCAGAAAAAAATGTTCTGGAAATAGGCTCTTGGAGAAGTGATTCAAATTTTATTTTTTTCGTTAAGTTTATCAAAGTTTTCAAGCATTGATTAATTCTTTACTTCCTCTTTTGTGGCTGTTTCTTTCGTTTGTTTTGTTTGATTATTAATAGCATCTAGCAAAAGACTTGCATCAAACGCCATCTTAATCATAATCCTTCCTTTTAAATCAATTCAGAAGTATCACACCTTTCTTCTAAATGACCTATTTAAGCTAAATGGTATCTTAAATGTTAAGTTTGAAACATTCCTGAATACACACACACACACACACACACACACACGCGCGCGCACACACACACTGTGGATGACTATGCTCTCGAAATAATTCGATTGAGCTCTCGGAGAGGAAGGGGTGATTTTAAAAACAATGGCTGCTGTTGCTAATGCAATGCTCTTCTAATCGAATCGAGCTCTCCTATCTACTGACGTCTTTCGCATAGTAAAAACGTTACAATTTCTCTTCCGGTCTATCGTGCGACGATAGCTTGGGGGTAGAATCTCTGACAAATCAGTCGGATTTCGATCCAGGCTTGAGGCAATTGGATGAGCTGTCATACAGCGAAACAGTCTGTCGGTGGATGACTCTCTCTCTCTCTCTCTCTATATATATATATATATATATATATATATATATGATCCTCCCGCAAAATAAATATTTTTAGATGTATTATTCTGCTATAAAAATTTTGTTTTGATTTTTTTAATCATTTCACGCCAATGAAGGCTATTTCACTAAGACGCAAGGTGTTATTGAGAGCAGCAAAAATAAGGTAAGAAAAAAACTCAGAAAACCTAATTGAGGCGAAAGGACAATAAAAGAAAAGAATTCAAGGAGGCAGACGATTACGAATGAAGCTACATTTGAAGATCGTAGTTGACAGGAAAGCAAAACGACAACAGAGAAGTGAGAGCGGAGAAACTATTAGGATAGAACTTACGGTTACATCTAGAAATCTCAACACTAAAATGATCGGAACTAACTGCCAATTTAGTACTAGGCTTAACTTCATGAAGACAATGTACCAAAAGGAGAAAGTTCCTCAGAACATTTGCCATGAAAATATTTATAGAAAATGCACACGGAGTCTATATTACCGCGGTGGGGAAATGATTGGAGGCGTTTTCTATAAAGCCATAATTGAGCAACGTTTTTATTAAAATACGGAGGCGAAAAGGCGACATCTGAAGTTTCTGGGGCACATAAGGAGGAACTGACATGGAGAACATGTTGACGGCAAAGGGGTTACAAGGAACAGCGAGTAATCATCCTATCAAGCTTGTGCAAATGTATGACAGAACAGAGACTAGGAAAAATAGTAAAGAGACAAACATTTCTAAGAGCTACAAAAGATAGGAAGTTGTCGAGAGACATGAACGCCCACATTCCGAATGGACATGGCTCATAAATGAAGAAGAGTTTTAGTAAAAATGATACAGCTAATCACACTAACATTGTCATTGATTGAGGCCAAGATAACAAATTTTGTCTTTTGTATTTCTCAGTTCTATCAAAAAATGTGGGTGAGGATTTAGCCCTCCGCCCCACAAAATTACTGGAGGTGACTTTGCAGAAATATTTTCGAATTTGTTAAAGTATATATTTACTTAAAGACATTGATGGACATTTAGTTTTAGTTCTTTGAGCCTGAAAGATTTGTTTTTAATAATTTCCTAAGTACCCCATTTATCGAAGTCCACCCCATTTATTAGTTTCTCATTTTTTCACTTCTGAAGATTTTGTTATTATTAAGTATTATTCTTTAGTTATTTAGTTACTTATTTGCAAATAAGTAAAAATAAATAAATCTTATATATAAAGTACAGTGTATGTGTGTGTGTGTTTGTGCGTGTGTGTGTCCAAGCAACTCCTACGCCGCTACTGGTCCGATTTCAAGGATTCATACCTCATTCAAAATCCCTAGAAAAGTTAGGCACAGTGAATATATATATATATATATATATATATATATATATATATATATATATATATATATATATATATATATATATAAGAACAGTAAGATATATAATCCGGTGTTCTTATTGATATTTTTATTTTTACAAAATAGTGGTCAATGTAAATTTACAGAGCATTAATATTATAAATTAACTAGTTTAAAATATGGTTAAAACCATATTTTAAACTAGTTAATTTAATATATATATATATATATATATATATATATATATATATATATATATATATATATATATACATAAAGAAGACATTTGGAAAATATATTTCTTAGTCATTGCCGACGAGTTTCGTCAATCCAACTTTATCAAGGCACGTTTAAAAGCAAAATGTTTTTAGTTACATTAAATTCAAATATAAAGGGAACGCTCCTGTGTAAGCCTCCTTCTGGATGTTGGTAACTTCTTTTCTTTTTTTTTTCTTTTTTTTACTAAGAATGTTTTAGTGTTAGATGTCGGCATACTGTTAAATTTCTCAGAATAATTCTGAAGATAAGAAAATTTGGATAAAAAGAAGACAATTGGAAAAATATTTCTTAGTCATTGCCGACGATTATGCGAAGTTAAAAATATATATTAATATATTATACTAGCCATTATCGTTGCTTTCATGCTTCAAGGGGAGTAACTCTTATTTTCTTTTTGTATCCAGAATTAAAATTTTAAGCTAGCTTAAAAGCCACCCTATCGGGCAGCATTTAAGCTAGCTCCTGTTGAGTACTCTTGGTTTGACCATCATCACAATAGCTAGGGAGGAGTAGATGCAATAGGCATCAATAAACTACAGAAGAACTCAAAATTGATCGCTGCATTTAAGTATTGAATTAATGTTTAAGCTTACCTTTTAAAAGTTCAACGATAATTCCTCTACTGACACTTAATTTAAAGACGATTTGATGTACGTAGATCCTTATTTTCCGTACAATCATTTTTATTTTTCATGGGTGACAGAACAGGGGACAATTTATAAGATAAAATTAATATAGTGTAAAGGTAGGAAAATAGAAATTAGAATTAGTTATACATTCAACATTTGAAGAGTTAGAGAAACATAATTAAGTAAAGATTAAATTATGGAACGCTATATGAATAAATCCGAAATTAGAGCTCAATTCTCCAACGTATTCTGAGATTAAAAGGCCCCGTTCTATAGTAATTTACACACAAAAGACTCAATATCTGTATTATATATTATCTACTTCTAGGCAATATCACTCTTCATGTTTAACTAATTTGCATATTGATTTAAAAAAAGAAGTTCATTAATTAACTGTCCTTCATTATTCTTCTTTTATTCGAGGATTGTTTTGATTTTCATATAAAAATAGTTCTGTTTAGAAATATCGTCTCATATAATGCAGAAAAGTGTTTGAAATTTGCATTTTACTTGGCCTTCAACAAGTTGGCATCTATTTGTAAAACTTTCCTTAACTATAACAAGCCAATTCATGAGTGAAATGTTCATTTAAAATTTTTGTTTCAAAGATTACAAGTAGTGAATATATCTTAGTTTGCGAAGCGATAGCGAGCGGGCGAAGCCTGTTAGTAAATAAATAAAAGAATCTGGATGCAAGAAAATTATCTCCCTTGTTCCATATAATGTATACATGTGTATAATACATGTTATATAACATGCGTGGAAGC